>DF359108.1:5758-25167 GCA_000787875.1 Solanum virginianum
TATCGGATTTTTTCAAAGGACCCAAATCGGTATCGTAATACAATCATTAAATGCTAGTTTTCTAATTATTCTCTTCAACGAAGTAGATTGTCTATAGCAATCACGATTTAAATTATTGGTGGTCGAAAATCCTCATGTGTCATGATCTAAATATTTTTTAATGATGTAGAGATAATTAACCAGGAGTTGTCCGGATAGTAAGCTTTTCTCATTTTCAAACATAACATTATGAATTCGCGTCACCAATGAAATTAAAACGACAGAAGTCCTAAGAAGGAGTGATAACCAAATAAAACAAGTCATTTCTAGATGATTTAGAATAGGTCTGTTAGTATTGGGGAAAACCAGTTTTTGTGAAGGACTAGTGTATTGAATTGAAGATAGAATAAAAGGATAGATACGTTAGATATATGTCTGTACAAAATTAATAAATTACAGAAGAATATTAGTTAGCATACATAATTGTGTATTCTTAGATAAAGTATTTATTGGACATTGTACTTAAGGCCTCGAATGGAGCTTCCTATCACCTATAAATAGTAGTCTTCACATACTTGTAAAGGCTTAGATTTTGAATAATAAAAAAAATAATGTACTCTTATTCTAGAGTATGGGAGGATCGTTAATAACCGTGAGTAAAAATCTACAATCATTTAACAAGCATGAATAAGATCAATTTTGCAAATGTGAAGAGATTAGATTGGTTAGTATTTAGGAATCTGATTCTACTATCAGCAGATAATGATTCTTGGCAATTCATAAAAGAATAATATTACTAGATAATTTTAACGTGAAAAAGAAAAAAAATCTAGAAAAAAGGATTATAGTGCGAATTTAACTTTTATATACTAATATCACGAAAATAATTTTATATTTTTATAATTTACTAAGAAGAAAATTAAGGGTCGTGCAACTGTATCATAATTTTGAAAAAGAAATATTTGATTGTGATCACTTTGAACATGTTATTTCGATGACCTGTCCTAATTGATATGAAATATGAGATCACTTTGATTCAATCATACATCTTGAAATCAACTTAAGCATTCCCTTTTTTTTGACTCATTTATTTTATTTAATTAATATCTAATTTATTTTTCTAACTTGGCTATATGGAATATCCAAGTCATTCCCTTTTTTTTTTTTGGATAGCAGATTGAGCAAAGTCACACAAAAAAATCTATTTAATTAGCAATAAAGAAGAGGGAGGGATTCAAACCCAAGTAATTAATCTAGGTGTACACAAAATTACTATCTCAAAAATAAAATAAATTATTTGCTGCAAACCAACAATAAGCTAAAATATGGAAAGAGTGAAAAATAATTTAATTTATATCATCACATATAAAGTTAAAGTTGATATGAAATGTGATTAATTGTTTGATCTTCCATGGCTCCTTTCATGGGAATATATTCTGTCGTATAAAACTCAAATAAATATGTGGTTGTTTTTCTCTTGTCCTAATTATCAAATAAAAAGAAAGGTATTTCATGATATATTGTGCTGTCTGTTTCCATATGAGCATGTGTATTACTTTTTTTTTTCACCATCTATATTCCATGTTGTCTTGTATCACAATTTTCAGTATTCAAGAACATTTTGTTTGAACCAACCATTTAAGTTAGTAGAAAAGGACATAAAATATTTTTCAATTATATTTGTAAAATTGAAAAAAAAAAGTCATTGATCAATAATTTGATTAAAAAATATCTTCATTATTATTTTTAAACAAAAAATAATGTATTTTTCCTTATTAAAGGTATTGTTTTGTTTTTTCTTTTTAGGCACATATCTTTTCCTAGGTAGAGTGCATGCGTTCTAAATTCCTTAAGCACGATGAATGTACTAAAATGGTCCCAATTCAGAAGACTGGTCAAATCAAATATTTTTATGGAGAATTTGTACCGTACAAACAGAATAATTTTTATTTTTTTTAATATATATACACTCTCTGTCTTAATTTTTTTTAGAACTTTTCACTGTTCGAGAGTCAATGAGTTTAATTTTGATTGGAAATTTTCACATGAAATCTTCAATTTTTTTTTGAAATTGAATTTATATATTTGTAAACGACGTAAAAAGTATTATAAGTCATAATAATTGATAATTCAAAATATTTAAAAGATTCTCTCTTAGTGCCATTTTATATGACACCCTTAACTTGATGTGATATTTAAGGAAAAAAAAAAAGACTTTTAAAACTTGTAGTTTAAAACAATTCTAAGATATTTGTGTGACTGAGATCATTTCATTAAGAGTAAAAAGATAATCTTAAAGTTGAATTGATTTTTGTTAGAATAAAGTGACATTTTTTTGGAACAAATTGAAAAGAAAAATTCCACATAAAATGAGACAAAATAATATTAAATATTTATCGTCAAAAATAAAATTGCTTAAATTTTGAAATCCGTTCAAATATAAGCATCACACTAGAGAGGAAGCATCAAGTGTGGGGCCAATGTGCAAATGATCCGTCCAAATATTAGATTTTTTTGTTTTGTCCTCGAATGACAATGACAATTAGTAAAATTTCACAAATAAAATTTCAAAAAAATAGAATATATGCAAATTGAACTATTGCCACACACAACCTCAAAAACTATATACATCCACCGGTAATGTTTAACTATATACATATCTACCGATAATGTTTGGCTTAATTGACTAGAGTTCAAATTAATAAAATCGTATAATTCAATGACAAACTACTAAGATAGTCTTAAGTACAAAGTATTAATGAAAAGCAATGATCCTTTGCCAAATGCCAATGACAAGTGTCAAGGAACCATTAGTAATAATGCATGCAAATATATTTGTGAGAAAGGTTTAATTTAAGGGATTCCTTTTGTCTAAAATCAAATACATGTAATCCGTATCGGGGAAAATACAGTATCAAAATAACAATATGAAATTTTGATAAATTTTATTATAATAATATTTTAAATGAACATATATAAATAATATTTGACTAGCACTATTTTAAAAAATCTATAAATATTTAATTTTAAAATATTTAAAAAAATCCTACCATCCGTAAATTCGAGTCTCATTATATCTTCTCTTTTGTGGGTTGTTTGGTTTGAATATAGTTATGATGAGATAAATTATGTTGGGTTATTAATGATTGGATAAGTTATGTTGAGGTTATTTCTTATTGAGTGCTTGGTTTGTTGGATAAATTTTAAGAATATGTTGCTTGTTTATAAAAATACTCTCACTTTATTAATGTATTTTCTTTTCTAACTTAAGTTATTCAATATTCATTTTTAAAATAAATCTTTCATTTTATTTAGCTTAAATATTTTTAGGTGTGCATTTTCATAATAATATCGTATGCATTTAAAATAATTTTTTTAATTTAATTTACAAATAGAATTTGCATTTTTTAAGTTTGTTAAAGTAAAAAAGGATTTATGAAAAATCAAAATTAAAAAAAACATAAGAATTAGTCAATGAAAATTATACTATGTAGTGTAATTTTTAAATTAAAAATATGAAAAAGTATTACAAAAATAAGGAGTGAAGGTTGTGAAAATATTATATATTGTATTAAAAAATATAATGTAAATATACAGAGTAAGTATAAAAAGGGTGTGAAAGGATATTATTGTCATTGACCCTTTTTATCCTGAGATAAGTTATCCCGAGATTATTATACCACCCAAAAGGAGGGATAACTTATCCTTGTACTATTTATTAGTCCGGGATAAGTTATCCCACATTCGCCAACCAAACAACCATTTAAATGCCACCAAATTTTTATCCCAGGATAATTTTTAGTTAGCCTTCACACCAAACGACTCCTTATAGTAGTGGATTAATTGTTCATCTCCTTTTGTTGATGTAGGTTGATTCACTGAACCACGTTAAATATTTGTATCTCGTTTTGATATATTTCTTATTTATCTTCTTGCTCATTATCTTTCAAGATTTGTTTTACTAGCTTCCGTATGACACTTAATTATTTCGATCCTAACAAAACTATCTTTTTCATTGTTGATTCTAAGAGAAATAACCTGATGATTTAATACGTTTCTGCTTACCATGATTAAGACTTCAAATTTTTCAAGATTTCCATGCCGGACAAATATACAACAAATCGTTGAATTGTGTACTACTCATTCTAAAACATGATCTTTTTACAAGGTTTCTCTAAGAATTTATTCAAATTGATCATCGAAACCAACAAGAAAGATGTGCACCTTCTTCCGTTGAGTAGACTTGCAAACAAGAATTGAAATCATTCTCATTTTTAATCACAATTAATTTGAAATACTAGACAGAAATATCTACCATTTTGATTTAGCTTGGTTAATGATAATCTAGTCATTGTTAGATGTTGCATAACTTGTGTTTCGATGTACTCGTTGGGCTAAATCACACTAAAGAGGACAAGATGTTGAACTTTAATTAATATTTGTCGTAAGAAAACTACACTAAATATAACATTGGTAATGAATGATCTCGATCTTTTCGTTCCCTCCTTTATTCATTTTCATAACAAAACATTAAGTTGAACAAGTCGATTACATTCGATGACTTTGAAATCAATAATTATTAATCCCGTTTGCCTTACGAATAATTCTAAATGTCAAATGTCAAAAGTAAAAAGCTTACCTCTGGTTAATTACTCCCTCCGTCCAACTTTACTTGGCCCTGAGCACAGAGATTAAGAAGTAGTAAATGGTGGGATAATTTTACCAAAGTATCTTTTGAATATAATAAATACTATGTCTTGAAAAATGTAATGGGGAATTAACTATAATTAATGATAAGATAAATTAGGAACTAGAGGTTGTTTGGTGTAAAGGACAAGGAGAAATAATCCCGGATAAAAGTTTAATGGGCCTTAAATAACTATTTGGTTGGCAAAGGCGAGATAACTTATCTCAGGACTAATAAATAGTATCGGGATAAGTTATCCCTTCTAATTAGTGGTATACTAATCTCGAGATAAGTTATCCCGAGATAAAAAGAGTCAATAACAATAATATCCTTGTACACTCTTTTTATACCTTACTTTGTATATTTACATTATTTTTAATACAATATATAATAATATTCAAAACCTTCACTCTTTTTTTTTATAATACTAATTCATATTTTTCTATTAAATAATTACACACTAATTATTATGTTTTTTTATTTTTAATTTTTCATAAATCTTTTTTTACTTTAACAAACTTAAAAATGCAAGTTCTATTTATAAATTAAATTTTAAAAAAGTTTTATTTTAAATGCGATATTATTATGGTAATGCACATCCAAAAATATTTAAGCTAAATAAGATGAGAGATTTATTTTACAAACGAATATTGAATAACTAAAGTTAGCAAACAAAATACATTAAAAACTAATAAAGTGAAGGGTATTATTGTAAACAAGCATAATATTCTTAAAATTTATCCAACAAACCAAACACTCAATAGCGTACAACTCCAAGATAACTTATCCCATCATTATTAATCACAATATAATTTATCCATCATAACTTATATTCAAACCAAACGACTCCTAAATATAAACTTATCTCTTAGTTTCATAAATTGGACAAGTATTATTGGATATTCCAAAATAGTATAACGGCCAAAAAGTAAAGATGGACAGAGTATAAAATTCTAGTAGTTTCCTCTTCGACTTCCAACGCGCCACACCAAATTTATCCTTTATCTCATCCTAATTTTAAAAGTTTAATTTAATTGCCACATGTGAATCATGACAAATTATCTACTCAAGTCCACGTCTCTATAGCTACCCCTTAATCTTTTCATTATTTTTTTATAACAATCAAACGGTTCATAATGATTACTCTTTTCATTATGAACCTAGGAGACCTATATATACACATGGAGTTCATAAAGAAAATCGTATTATGACCTAAAAAAAAAAAAACGAACATTGAAACAAATGACGTTCAAGAAAACCCTACCCCAACGTATTTTTAATGCATACAAATTTAGTGCTCCATCTTCAACAACATTTCGTATTGCTTCTTCAACCACGGCGGAGGCAAAATCCCCGGTTTATTCTTCGAGTCCTGATAAAAATACGGATCCCCGGCGATTCCTTCATCAGTCACTGGCATCATCGCCGGAGATCCGTTCATTACCCATCGGAGAAAAACTTCGAGAAAAATTATGTGGGATAGAGGTTGTTATTAATGCAAAATATAATAAGATGAGATTAATTAATGAAACACTCTTGCCTCCATGGATCCCATCACCACCAGAGTCGAAGTCATTGGGTGTGGGGTCCATGGAGGATGTGAAAAAGATTTTGAGGTTATCACAATTCCAGATATTGAAATCAAGATTAAGGAAAATCGAAAAGAGTTCGATTTTGTTATCTGAATTTATTGAAATTTGTAAGGAAACATGCTTGGATGATGATGATCAAGGCCTGGATTTTGCTAAGAAGCTTGATGAATCAGGAGATGTTATTGTTTTGGGAAACGTTGTTTTTCTCAGGCCTGATCAGGTTGGTTTTGTTTTCCATATTCTTAATTAATTTTGTTCATGAACAGGATAAAAAAAATTGTTAAATACTTCCTCGTCTCATTTACATTTGTTTTTAACTACATTAAAAATCAAAGGTTTCGAAAAAAGTGAGTTGATTCAGAATATAACAAACAAACTAACTAATGTTTGAATGTGAGAATTTTTTCTTTTGTTTAAAATAAATTTATATATTTAGACATTACATAAAAATTAAGTATTATAAGTATAGTTAAATATTCTGAAAAAATTATGGTAGTCAAAGAAAATATCCTTTTGTTGTTCAAATATATAGTAACTAAGAGAATTTTTTTGAGACGAAGAGAATAGTTTCCCTCAATAATGCTAAATTTTTAAAAATATCTAACAATAAAATAAAAATATTTATAAATATTTGTTTCTGAGCCCTTATTATTATGTATCAATTTGATATAACTATAAAAATAAATAAAATTCAAATCATGAATCCGTCTGTCTTCCTACCTACAGGTAATTCAAGCTATACAAGAACTAATGCCAATGCATCCAAATAATCATGACAAAGAAACAATAAAGGAGCTTCAAGAAATGGAGGACCAAAAAACATCAATTGACAAGAAAGCAGAATCATTAGTACGTAAAGAAATGTGGTTTGGACTTTGCTGTTTTGCAATTCAAACAACAGCATTCATGAGGTTCACATTTTGGGACCTAACATGGGATGTTATGGAACCAATTTGTTTCTACCTCACATCAACATATTTCATGGCTACATATCTTTTCTTCCTTAAGACATCCAAAGAGCCTTCTTTCCAAGGGTTCTTCCGCGCACGTTTTAATACGAAGCAAAAACGACTTATGAAAGTTCATAATTTCGATCTTCAGAGGTATAATGAGCTCCGCAAAGCTCATTATCGTCAATCATCGCCAATTAATTGGTGATTGAAGGTACCTTAATCTCTTATGATGTAGGATTGAAAATAGAAGATGGAGGGAAGATACTTCAATTTATTCCCTTCCTTTATACAAAATATATATGTGATTTAAAACAATTTGAGTATGTATTTTATATGCGGCTAATAGATATGTAAGTGAGTGAAGAGATACCTAGGAATTCTTATTGAGTGTTTATTAAAGTAATGCATTTATTTTATATGTGTGATCTAGTAAATTGTTAAGTCTATAAATAAATTCATTATCCCCCAATTTCACTTGGGGTGAGTTTGGTACAGACGAAAATGTTTTCTCATTTTCTCATGTTTGGTTGAATTAAATATTTTAAAAAATATTTTTCAAATCATCTTATTTTTCTCAAATTTAAGAAAAATGACTTTCCCAAAAATTAAGAAAAGTATTTTCTAAACTCTTATCCAATTTCAAATTGATTTTTTTATTCCATCCATACTTTGATCCCCTCCCCAATTTTTTTTAAATAAAACAAGTTTAAAAATTTATTTTTAAAAAAAATTTCACATTTTGAAAATTTTATTTTTTTCACCCATTCTTATTCCGACCCACCCAAAATTTTAAATTTTAAAAATTTTAATTTCTTACTCCAACACCTCCCCCCAAATAAAAAAAATTCAATTTCTTACACCACCCTGCCCCCGCCCCCGCCCCCACGCCCACCCTCACCCTCCAAAAAAGAATTTAAATATTTATTTAAAAAAATACTTCAAATTATGAAAATATTTTCATGTCAGAAATTATTTTTCTATAATTTGTTTCTACTCTCTAGCTAAAAATAGAAGTTTGTTTTTTTCTAAAAAATATTTTTATTCATTAATCAAATAATAAAAAATATTTTTTGAAAAATATTTTTCAATAACAAATCAAATATAAGAAAATGAGTTAGAATCAACACATTTTCTAGAAAAAAAATTTCATAAAAAATATTTTTCTCTATACCAAACACACTCTTGATGTTTATCAGTTTGGACAGGGATGGCTCAAGGCCTAAATTAAAAAATGAATTAAATGTCTTAAATTTTTGATTAGGATGCAAAGCTGTTAGTATATTTAAAAAAAAAATTATTTTGAGATATAAAGTTGTATCTTTGTTTTAGATGAAAAATTGACCTTTTTAAAAAAAAATATTATAAACAGTACTCCCATCATTTTAATTTTTTAAAATCTCATTTTTGACTTGATAAGAAATTTGAAGTTTAATAAAATAGTAATTTTTTTTTTAATTTTGTAATTTTAAACTCGAAGGATACCTATCAATTCTTAAATTTTCTGTCAGGATGTCCATTAAAATGTAATTATTTTATATATTTTATATTTTTAATATATGTATGATCTATCATGGTGAATTGGTAAGCCTATAAATTCATTGTCTCAATTTTATTCGATGTTTGTCGGTTTAGACAGGAGCAAAAGGTCTTAAATTTTGAACAATAATAATAATATTTCTTTTCTAATTTAAAATCCTATTTTTTTTCTTTTTTAAGATGCAAAATTGTTTTTATATTTATTAAAAATTATTTTTGAGATGCAAAAATAGTGTTTCCTTCAAAAAAATTATATTTTTATATAAATAGTACTTCTTTCATTTTAATATATTTATTTGACTTATACTTAACACAAAATTTAAAATTTGTTTTAAAAAAAATGAAGAATACTTTAGAATCTTATAATTCTAAACTAAAATCACCTACAAATTCTTACTGATATTTCTGTCTGCTAGCTATAAAAATAAATATATATTTTATATGAATGAACTATAATGGTAAATTAGTAAACCTATAACTTCATAATCCCTCAATTTCTTTTGATGTTTAAACTTTTGAATAGTAGTAATAATACTATTTTTTGATTTATAGTATATATTTTTATCTTTTTACGATGCAAAGTTGTCAATACACATATTTCTCAAAAAAAAAAAATACGAAGCTATAAAGTTTTTTCAATAAATAAATTATACTTTTTTTATAAGTTGTACTCTGTGTGTTTTGGTTTGTTTGTTAATTTGATTTTGACTTGGCACAAAGTTCTGTATGAAGTTTAATAAAAAAATATAAGATAGACTCTTGAATTTTGTAATTTTAAACTAAAAATCATTTACGAATTAATATTGAGTTTTCTATCTAGATGTCTATTAAAATAAATATAATTTTTAATATGTATCACTTATGCAGGTAAATTGGTAAGCCTTTATATTCATTGTCTCTCAATTTTATATGATGTTTATTAGTATAGACAACGGCATCTCATGCATTTTGCTGGTTTAAGTGAATCAAAGGTCTTAAAGTTTTGTAATACTTCAAAGATTGAACTACTGAAAAGTCGAAAGAAAAAAAGAAAAAATGCAGAAACTACTAGTGTATAGGGTTCTACGAGGCGTTATATAGGTCGTATAAGTTTTTAGGATCATTGGAATGTCATTTGTAGAACTTGACTTGAAATTTTTTTTTTCAAAAGCCAAACTATAGAATGTTACATGATTCGTAAAGAGTTCCACATATCGTAGGTTTGTCGTGGACCAAATTTAGAGAAGTAGCTTTTGGGGTCTGACAAATGGACCATATTTATGGACGATGGTAAATTCTATGGATCGTAGAGAAGGATCCATAGAACATCATTAATACTTGAAAAATACTTTGCCTAAGTAGAGTTTTTATGAGAGGTTCTACATCTCGTGGAAGAAACCATGAACTATATACCATGGTCATGGATGAGCTCTCAAAAGTTGAAATTTTAGAACTTCTGCTATGGACCAACAAGACAATTTGTAAAAGATATTATGGTTCATAGACAAGGATTACAGACCCAATTTCAGAAATCCAGAAATTGAGATTGACTTTCATGGATGAGTTCCATGGATCATAATATGAATTATAGTCCGTAGATCTCAACCATGGTCATTGTCGTAATTATTCTTTCAAGCTATTTTGGATATTTTCTATTCTTTTAAAGTTACGTCATCTCTAAGCTAATCCTAAATCCTATAACTGATTTTGTACTCCTAAAACTATCCAATTCCCTTTCATTCACTCAAAGTCCCAAAAGCTCTCAAGTCTTCTCTCAAGGTAAATTAGGATTCATCAAGCTTCAATGTTTTTATTTATTTATTTATTTATTTATTTATTTATTTATTTATATTTTATAAATTTCAAGACTGGAACTCACTCCATCTATGTGAAATATTCATTCATTGATCCTTTTCATCCACGAAGCTTAAAAAATTTCAAGTTTTCTAATTTGATTTTTCTCAATTTCATCTAAAGTTCATGTGATTCTTCATGGGCTGTTTTAATTATAATTTTATTGACATTGTTTTATTTGACCATGCAGGAATTTATTTTATAAACTCATGTATTATCCTAATTTTTATTGTAAATTATGATCATGATTTGACAAGGATTTCATGCATGTTTATCAAAATGATGAATTATATTTTAATGATGTCTCTAGACAAAGAGTGAATGATTGTGAAAGGAGTTCTTACATATGAATGATGGTGAAAAGTTTTTTCACCTACTTATGAATTTGTAATGATGAAAGGACAATTCTCACATCACATGAATTATGATTTAATGAGCTACTCTATGATTATGATTTTATGAAATGGATTGGAAGAGTGATAATTAGGAAATTTTGAGAATTGTTATGCATATACAGATATTATTCGGTTATAAGATAGACTTAGAGAAGTTAATTAGATGTAAAAGATTAAAAATACCCTTCTAGAAATATAATCAGAAGTTCATAAAAATGTAAGAAAATGACCTTGTAATAAATCATGTTGGCCAAAACGATGATCTGGAGGTTCCATCATCATAATACTCGATGGATCACCAAATGAGAGATTTAGATTGATAAAATTAATAATTTCTGGAGGCTTTTGGGCCACTTTGGTGATCTCATTTGGCAATATGCCAATCTATTATGTGTCACCAAATGGACAGGCGTCCATGGTGAATTTTTTAGTATGAATATATTCTAGTAAAATAATTATAATATTTTATTTCAATCTTTGATTGATGTAAATTTGATGGTTTTGGAAAATATACTCAGAGGTCTTTGATTTGATAGATTATGAGTCAACTAACTCTTTATATTCTTAGAGATTTGATCCCATTTAACGTTGACCTTATATGAACTCAGACAAAAACTTAGTCAGTTGAAAAGTTTTGAATTAGACTTAGTACTAGAGGGCTCTTAAGACCCTAAACCCTACATATGTGATATACTTAGTACACATAGCAAAGGATCTTAATATATACATACTACTTAAAACTATTAGGTTCGATCCTATACACATACATATGATGGCTCCGATCCTTGCTTAGTGGGGTGTTCCATTAATGTCCCGGTGATATTTATTAAGCTGATGAATGAAGTATTTCAACCACGTATGGATTCTTTTTATTAGTCTGTTCATTAATGATATCTTAATTTACTCATTTAGAAAAAATAGAGAATGTGCAATATTTGAGGATTGCGCTCCAAAAGTCTAAGATTAACAATTGTATGCTAAGTCTTCAAAAGATGAATTTGCATATATAGAGAAATCTACGTACTTACAATCCTAAATATAAGAAAGTTGATAGTACAAATTTAATTTAAAATATTGAATAAAAAAAGTCCTACAAGTAATAAGAGTCTTAGAAGAAATCTACTAGCCGTTATTACGTCCCTATAAGTTGACATCGAGGTCTACTACGCCCAACTTGGAGAAAAGGTTACTGAAAAGTGAACGAGGAAGCGGCTTTGTAAGAAGATCTGCAATTTGATCGACAACATATAAATGGGCAACTTCAAGCTGTTTTCGCTCAACCTGCTTAAGGACAAAATGGAAGTTGATGGCAACATGCTTCATGCGGCTATGGAAAACAGGATTTGCACAAATATAAGTGGTGCTAATATTGTCACAAAGAATTCTTAGAATAATAGTCAGGGAAAATCAAATCTCCTGAAGAAGATGGGTGAGCCAGTTAGTTTTGAAGCAGTAGTAGCAACTAACCAATATTCTGCCTCTATAGAAGAACGAAAAACTGAACGATGCTTCTTTGAAGACCATGAAATAAGTGAACCACCAAGATAAATAACATAACTAATCTTAGGCGTATTTATATGCCAAATTAGCTAAACTTATCCATGTACAAAGCCTCGTTAGAGGATGAATCTATAGAATTTAGGTGTTTTTAGTGTAATTCAGCTTTACTTTGCTAATCCTTGGCCAAGAGCGCTTGTTGGTTATATTTTTACAAGTTTTAAGCAGGTAATGCATGCCCAAGTTCATAGCCAGAGATTGAGGAAGGATACAACCATAGAATGAAGTGAAAAAATCAGCTAGTGCAATAAAAGCATATATGTCCGCATTGCGGACCAAGTTAGGAAGCTGAAGAGATAGAGAAAAAGGTGCAAAGCACAAAAAGTACATAAGTCTGTGTCGAGGACTTGAAGCATGAAAGGAGAAATTGGCCAAGTCAACAAAAAATGCAGAAATACACTTTGAAGGTCAATTTCCGCATAGTGGACTTTGTAGACATGTGGGCAAAATTGAGAGACAAGATCCTTAGGTTTAAATACAGTTTTAGAATATTATTTTAGTATATGGTTTTAGAGGGAGCAAAGAGATACGATGAATAACTCTATTCTAGGGTTAATTTGGTTAGCTTTTCTTCTTTAATTTCCATTCTTGAATGTTTGTTAGACATTGGTTGTGTTTTAGAACAATCATGAGTGGCCAATCTTCCCATATTCTGGGACTATAGCCATATACAATGTCCTAACTTTTGATATTTATGATTTATGAATGAGTTTTCTTACAATTACTCTTATATCTCTTTTAACTGTATTGCATAGTCTGGCCAACCATGGGGTATATTTGTTGTTCACTATAGATTCGAGAGATGTTGGAGTGGATAGAACCCGGGGTATCGAGAGCTTGTTCGTCTAGGAAACTAGATGATTCGTGATGGGAGACCTGTGAAACCTACCCATACACCTAGCATGATTCATATACAAGAAGATAACATTAAAACACTTTCATTGATTATGTCTATCCTTGCTCAACGATGTAGTTAGGCTGTCTATGAGAGTAGGCTGGTAGAGGTGTGCAACCCTGCTTAGGTAATTTAAATCCTGTGAATTAGTATTTAGGTAACCTCGACATTATCATAAGTACTGAGGCTAGGATATGTGTCGAAATGGTTACAGTCCCGAAATCTCGCTCATATTGAAATTTCCCTCAAGATCATTTGCAAATAGTTAGTTTAATTTAATATTTCAGTATTGACAATAACTCTTCATCACTTTCTAAAAAGACACGCTCAACATAAACTCCTTTGATTTATAATTAAAATCTAATTTTAAGTTCTTTGGGTTCGATATCCCAACTCTTTTAGAGCTATAATATTACTTGGGCTGACCATGTACACTTGCGTGTGCTAGGGAAGCATAAGTTTTTGGCACCGTTGCTGGGGATGAAAAATAAAAAATTAGTTATTTTTCAGTGGTGTTATGTTATGTCGTATTGACTGCGCTTGATCTTGGTTGTGCTTTGATTGTAGGAATTCAATTTGCTCCACTGGCGAAACCAAACTCTTACTTTTGACAAAGTAAAAGAAGGGCAAACATCTTGTATGCCATCTCGTCAATAGATCTGGTTAAACAAGAAGACCAACAGGATAATAAAGAAGACGTTAAACCACTGGCTAAATAGGTTACTGAATAGGTTCTTGCACTAATGGTAGCGGCTAGGCCAGTCCGAGATATGGCAATCGCATGCACTGCTAATGTGATAAGCTATTTTCAGAAGCTCGAGCCCCATGGATGATGAAAGCTCAAATATAACATGGTAAAACTATTGCATTCCATCGAGCAAATCACTGAGTTACCACATAAGGACCCATAAGTTCATTCTCCAAAATTTCTTTTAGATTGTTGATAGTTTCATCCCCAATGGAGTGAATAGGGATTATGTAAGGATGACTTTGCTTCCTTTTTCACTGCTTGGGGAAGTAAGGAGGTGGTTACAAATTGAGCCACCCAACTCAATCACTTCATGGGATGAGCTGGCTAGAAAGTTCCTGACAAGATTCTTTTCATCCAGAAAGATAGCCAAGTTGAGGAGTGAGATATTGAGTTTTCGACAAAGGCCAGGAGAAAACTTGTACCAAGCCTAGGATAGGTTCAAAACTCTCCTTATTAATTACCCACACCATTTTCAGGCTAATCAGGTGTTGGTTCATACCTTCATTAAAGGATCGGAACCCAACACCAAGATTTTACTTAATTTTGCTTTAGGTGGACAAGCACTAGAGAAAACATATGATGAGTTGTATGCTGTATTGAATCGCATTGCAAAGGTAACCTTGAGTGGAATGGGGGATCTTGTAGACTAGTGGTCAAAAAACAAGTAGGTATGTTAGAGGTAGATGCAATGACTGCCCTGCAAGCACAAGTGTCAGCAATGCAGAACATGCTGACAACTCATTTCAACAACCTGTCTTTGGGGCAACAACAAGCTCCAGTGAACATGGTCTAACAACAATAGAATACTTAGTGCGATGTTTGTAGGGTGGAGATCATATTGCAGATTACTATGGGAGCTAACCCAAAGGCCATTAACTTCTCAATAGAGGTGGCCACTAGGAGTTTGGGAACACATAACTCCAATTGGAGAAACCATCCAAACTTTTCTTATGGTGGGAATTAACAAAATCAAGGACCACCATAGCATAAACCACAACGTGGTGGTTCATTCTATAATCAGCACACGAAACAGCCCGCAAAGCAAGATAATGTAGGTAACATGAGTGATTGTGGCTACGATAAATTCTATCAAATCAACAAAGACAAAAGGATGAGATTCGTTATAACAAGCAAGGCCTCTAGAATCTAGAATGGTAGTTAGGGTAATTGGGAAGCATAATAAATGCTAAACCCCAAGGTGGCTTACCAGGGAACACAGACCCTAACCCGAAACAAATGAATGCTGTTAGCACAAGAAGTGGGAGGTATATGGCAGAGGTGGTCCCAAGGTAGAGAAGTGGGGCTAATGCAAGTGCTGAGAATGATGATGAGGCTGGCACTCCCAATCTCCCCAATGTTAAAGTAGATCCCACACCAAAGCCTCCTCCTCCCTTCTCTCAAAACTGTAAAAAGAAGAACGAGGATGAGTGCTTCCAGAAGTTCACCGGGCTCCTGAAACAGGTATAAATTAACTTATCTCTTATTGATATTTTGTAGGGGATCCCAAATTATGCTAAATACGTGAAAGACATTGTGGCCAACAAGAGTAGGTTGGCTGAGTTTGAGACTGTGACACTCACTGAAGAGTGCAGCTCTAGGATCCTGAATAAGACAAAGGTGCTAACCAAATTGAAGGATCCTGGATGCGAGTATCAATCTCATGCCCAAGTCAATGTTCAGAAAGTTGGGTTATGGAGATCCTAAGCCTACTACAATCCTATTAAAGCTTACAGATTGTTCGGTGGCTAGATCATATGGAATCATAGAGGATGTCTTAGTCCAAGTGGGATCCCTTATATTCCTCATGGACTTTGTTATCTTATATTCTAAACCTGACCCAGAAGTTCCTTTTATTTTGGGGTACCCATTCCTTGCAATAGGAGGAGCACTGATAGATGTTGCAGTCGGGTGACTAACCATGCACGCTCATGACTAGGTGGAAGTCTTTGACATCTACCACGCCTTGAAATTTCCCATGGTATATGAAGATCTGGTAGCCATCACAATATTAGATACAAAGGCTACAGTCAGTCAGATTGAAATCAAGGATCCTGTAGCTAAGTTGTTATTGAATCAAAGCTAGTGGATTAACTTGAAGCCAGAGAGATTGATAGTATGCTGAATAATCATAATGTCATCATGCTTAAGAAAGTAGCCGAGCCTTTGATTAGGGTGCTGGGACCACCACCCAAGCCCTCTATCTAGGAAGCTCCATAGCTGGACTTGAAACCACTACTTTCATATCTCAGATATGTTTTTCTTGGTGAAAATAATACTTTATCGATAATCTTTTCTGCTTCATTGTCTGCAGCCCAGGTAGAGACGACTGTCTCTGTGCTACAAAAGAGAAAGATAGCTATGGGGTGGCAAATGTCACACCTTCATGGGATCAAGCCAGCCCTGTGCATGTATTGGATCTTTATGGAAGAGGGTTATAAGCCAGTAGCCTAGCAACAAAAGAGACTAAACCCCATAATGAAAGAGATAATTAAGTGGCTGGATGCTGGGATTATCCTTTTAATCTCAAATAGCAAGTGGATGAGCCCTATCCAATATGTTCCCATGAAAAAGGGGATGACTGTGGTCACAAATTTGAAAAATGAGATCATCCCAACTAGAATGGTGATAGGATGAAGAGTATGTATGGACTACAAGAAACTGAATGATGCCACTCAGAATGATCATTATCCAGTACCATTCATTGGTTAAATACTGGACAGACTTGCAGAGCAAGAGTATTATTGTTTCTTGGATGGGTACTTTGGGTACAATCATATTACCATTGCCCTAGAGGACCAGGAAAAGACCATATTCACTTGTCTAGATAGTACATATGCTTTCAAGCGCATGCCCTTTGGTTTGTGCAATGCACCCGCCATATTTCATAGGTGCATGATGGCTATATTCCATGACATGATCGAAGGTTTTGTAGAAGTCTTCATGGATGACTTCTCACTATTTGGGGAATTGTTTGATGTATGCTTGGAGAAATTGGAGAAGGTTCTAGCTCAAGTGAGGAGACCAATCTTGTTCTTAACTGAGAGAAGTGCCAAAGGAAGGGATATTCTTGGGGCATAAGGTGCCCAAGCAGGGTTTACAGGTCGATCAAACTAAAATAGAAGTGATCATGTTAGAGGTAGATGCAATGACTGAAGGGATATTCTTGGGGCATAAGGTGCCCAAGCAGGGTTTACAGGTCGATCAAACTAAAATAGAAGTGATCAAAAAGCTGCCTATACTCGTGTCTGTCAAAAGATTCAAAGCTTTCTGGGACATGTGGGGTTCTACCATAGATTCATCAAGGACTTCTAGAAGATCTTGAAGCTGTTGTGCACCCTACTAGAAAAAGAGGCACAGTTTAACTTTAATGCTACATGTTTGTAAGATTTTGAGACCTTGAAGAAGCGGCTAGCTGAAGTGCCCATCTTAACAACTCCTAATTGGGAGCTCCCCTTTGAGTCGATGTGTGATGCTAGTGATGCTGCCATGGGTGCATTTCTGGGGCAACAGAAGGACAAATTGTTTCACTTTATATACTATGCCAACAAGACCGTAGACCCAGCACACTTCAACTATACTATCACAAAGAATGAGATATTGGCGCTGGTGTATGCTTTCGATAAGTTTCGTATTACTTGGTGGGTACCAATGTCATAGTGTTCACTGATCATGCAGCTCTATAGTACCTATTCCACAAGAAAGATGCCAAACCCAGATTAATCATGTAGATCCTATTGCTACAAGAGTTTGACATCGAAATAAAAAATTGGAAATGATGTGAGAACCAAATTGTAGATCACTTGTCTAGGTTGGAGGATAACATACACTGGGGAACAGGGTCAAATTATTGACAAATTCCCAGATAAGTATCTCTTAGTACTGGGGGTGGAGGAATTGCTGTAGTGTGCAGATATTGTGAACTATCTTGTGAGTGGAGTATTCCCTGTGACATAAACTATCAGCAAAAAAAAAAAAAACGACTAGCTCATGAGGCTAAGGCCTACATATAGGAGGACCCTTTGACATAAACTATCAGCAAAAAAAAAAAAAACGACTAGCTCATGATGCTAAGGCCTACATATAGGATGACCCTTACCTCTTCAATCAGGACATAGGCAGAATGGTGTGAAGATGAATGCCAGAGGTGGAAATGTGCCAAGTAATTAAATGATTCCATTCCTCACCATGTGGTGGACATCATGAAGGAGAGAGGATAACTTACAAACTTTTGTTATCTAGTTTCTTCTGGCCAACTTTGTTCAAAGATATTATAGAGTATATGAGACAGTGTGATGCTTACTAGAGGATAGATACCATATTCAAGAGGCATAAGATGCCTCTCAACAACATATTGGAGGTGAAAATCTTTGATATTTGGGGGATGGATTTCATAGGTCCATTCCCACCCTCCTTGGTAATCATTACATACTTATAGCAGTTAACTATGTGTCCACGTTGATCGAAGCTATAGCTCTGCCCACCAATGACTCCATAAAGGCAAGAAAATTTCTAAAGTAACAGATCTTCATGAGATTTAGTACTCTAAGAGCTATCATAAGTGATAGATGTGCATATTTAATCAATCAGAATATGAAGAACTTACTGGCCAAGTATGGGGTCAGGCACAAGATGGCCACTACATATTATCCATAGACAAATGGATAAGTGAAGGTGTCTAATCGTGAGGTTAAGCAAATCCTACAGAAGCCTGTCAATGCTACGGGGAAGGATTGGGCCATAAGGTTGGATGAGGCCTTGTGGGCCTAAAAGACAGCATATAAAACTCTGATCGACATATTTCTATACAAGATCGTCTATGGAAAGGTGTACTATCTCCCTGTTAAGCTAGAGCACCAAATGTATTGGGCTATCCAAAAGCTCAGCCTTGATCCAGAGCTTGTAGGGTGGAAGTGCTTAGAACAACTTGAGGAATTGGATGAATTTTGACTCCACACATGTGAAAATGCCAAAATCTTGAAGGAAAAGGCAAAGAAATGGCATGATAGGCACATCATCAGGCGTACCTTTAAGCCTGGGCAAAAGGTACTTCTGTTTAACTCTCGTCTAAAATAGTTTCCAAGTAAGCTGAGGTCTAAGTGGAGTGGACCATACACAGTGATAAGCATGATGCCACACGATGCGGTCGAATTTTGTGATGAGGCTATAAATCAAACTTTCATAGTGAATGGTCAAAGCATAATCAGGTGTTCAAGGATTTTTCTGAGGTCCGA
>DF359108.1:30535-51910 GCA_000787875.1 Solanum virginianum
CAATTATATATGGTAACCGATCAAAGGATATAATGCAATGCGATGCATGAATGCAATGGCATCACAAGCCATGTATGAGGTGAAATCACGACCATCGTGGGGCAATGTACATATCTATCAAGCCGAAGCTACAAGATAGAACCCAGGGGCGTCGTAGGCCATGTACTAAGTTATATATAATAAGGCGCGCATTCCATAATCAGATCTATCTCGAGGCTTCGCAGGCCATAACCATTGTTTCAAATGATGTACATGTAGTGACAAATGTACATGACAATGCATCTATTCATATATGAAATATGTGCATACCAATGTAATCAGTCATATATAACATTTGTGCATATCAATGCATCCCAATAAAAATAAGATCCGTGCATACCAATGCATCATGTCCAGCACGTGATATGTGCATACCAATGCAATAATGGAGCATAAGAATTTGTGCCAACCAATGAAACTAGTCAATATAAGATGGTGCATACCAATATAACTAGTCAATATAAGATGGTCCATACCAATGCAACTAGTCAATATAAGATGGTGTATACTAATGCAACTAGTCAATATAAGGTGGTGCATACTAATGGAACTAGTCAATATAAGGTGGTGCATACTAATGGAACTAGTCAATATAAGATGGTGTATACTAATGCAATGATGGAGTATTAACATTATGCGACCATACCATGTCTCATCTCATCCCCAATCACAAATAACCATATGTCATTGAAACAAACTCCACAAGTATCCCAAATGGGCTCACAACTCTCATACTAATCATACTCATCATCATTTAGTCACAACATTGACCAAGAACTATTTCAAGTCTTATATCATCGTAATGATATCCCAAATTATCTCAAAACACAAGATTTCATCTCAATTAATCAATAGGATCACCAATTTTTTAATTTTCAACAAAACTAACCTTATATTCCCATCAAATTCAATTATATCAAGATACTGGATCATAAATCAATCTACATCTCACAATTATCACATGAACATACGCAATAGATCAAATCTAGTCCCAAAAAGGTTAGCCGAACCTACTTCGATGCCGAAATCATACTCGGACAAGCTTTCAATCAACTCAAGCCTCCAAATGATCCACATTTTTTGAATATGTCTAAAACTTTTGTTTTAGTTTTTAGTGTGAACAATCACATATATCATGAAAATTGATCCGGACAAGCTTTCAATCAACTCAAGCCTCCAAATGATCCACATATCGATCAATTACTATCAAAATGAATATTACGCATTAAGAGGTGTATTTTAATATTCATATTGACATATTTTAGGCTTAGGAGAAAAATGATTAAAATTAGGACTAAATTTTGAAAGTACCAAATCTAGAAATTGACTTCACAATCGGATTATACACAAAACATGGAGTTTGTTAGTGAAAATTCCACTAAAATTGAGTTCAAATCAATGGATATATCCTCATTTAAAGTTCCAAATTTATAGACCAAAAATTCCCAATTTTAGACATTCAAAATCATGAAATTCAAGTCAAAATCAAGATAAGAACCATAGAAATTAATCAAAATAATGTTAGAAACACTTACCTAAAAAATTTCTCTGAAAATCCTCGTTAAAAATCGTCCCCCAAAGCTTGAAGTATTGAAAATGGAGCGAAAATAAGGGTTTTACACCTTTAAAAATGACACACCAAAAATATACTATGTGAAGGCAGAACCTTGTCCGCGATCGCAGAGCACAAAAGTATCTATACCTCCGTGAAGGCGAAGTACAATTTGGGTTGCACCAGATACTCCTCACACCATCTTATGCTAAAACTCAAAACGGACCCCCAAAACTCAATCAGACTCAGAATTTCACAAACTTTATAAGTATCCATACTAAAAAAAGCGATCAGGACTTAGCAGAATCTTTGAATTCGATTCCAAAATCTCTACGACACATTTATCAATGCAAGCCAATAAAACTAGTTTAAAACTCAAAAATACCAAAACTACCCTCGAAAACTCCAAAAATTATGGCGAGACCATTTTTAGCGTTAGTTTCACCATTTGGAACTATTGGAATAGCCGAAATTCCGATCGGAGCTTCCAAACTCTAAATGTTGATCAAAGTCAAATTTGGGGCTAAAAACCTCATTTTAACTCCAAATTCAGTTCTGCAACTCCCTGTAGTTAAGTTTTGACACTCTAGAGCTACTAGAATCGATAGTTCCTCGATTCGACCTCCGAAACTCAGAATGACACAAAATCTCACTTCTTCAACAACTTAGGCTTTCCAAAAAGACCAAACTCATATTTTTAACTTTTAAAACTCAAGATTTCAATTTCAACCATTCAAATAATTTCAAGTAGGCTCAAAGCAACTTACAAAAGGATAAAATAGTAATTTTTACAGATAAAGCAAAAAATGACCAACTAGGTCTTTACATTATTCACCACTAAAAAAAATATTTGTCCTCGAACATAAGGAATAGTGGAGTACCTGAAGACTAAAAAATGGCTGGGATATCTAGCCAGCATGTCAGACTCTAACTTTCAAGTGGCCTCATCATAGAATGTTGCCACCACTAAACTTTCACATAAGGTATATCTTTGGATCTGCTTGTCAAATATAATTATAGGTTCCTCTTCAAAGGATAAATCTGAACCCAACTCAATTGAGTCATAAGAAATCACATGTGACTCATCTGGGATGTACCGACGAAGCATAAAAATATGAAAAATAAGATGATCAGAAGATAATCTTGGTGGTACAGCTAACTTATAGACTACTTCACCAACTCTCCTCAGAATCTCAAAAGGGCTAATGAATCTGAGACTAAGCTTGCCCCTCTTTTCGAATCTCATCAAACCCTCTATGTTGAAACCTTTAGACAAAAACTATCACCAACTGAGCACTCAAGAGGCTTAACCCTCTTATCAGCATAACTCTTCTGGCAACTCTAGGCTGTCAAAAGTCTACTCTGAATCAGCGGACCCGGTCTATGGCATCCTGAAGCAAGTCAACCCCCAACATATCAGTCGAACCTCAATCAAACCATCCAATGAGTGATCTACACCTCTGGCCATACAAGGCCTCAAATAGTGCCATCTGGATGCTGGAATGGTAACTATTGTTATATGCAAACTCTGCTAATGATAAGTGTTGGTCCCATCTTGCCCCAAAATCAATGATGCAGGCCCTAAGTATGTCCTCCAACACCTAAAGCACTCTGACTGACCATCAGTCTAAGGGTGAAAAGTTAAACTTAAATCCACTCTAGTACCCAAACTATGCTGTAAAGCCCACCAAAAGTAAGAAGAAACACATACCCTTTGTTTGATACTATAGACACTAGCATATCATACAATCTGACAATGTCTTGGATATACAATCTAGCCAGCTACTTTGCACCATAGATAGTCTTCATCGATATGAAGTGTGCCGACTTGGTCAATCGATCAACTACCAACCAATCTGAATCAAACTTACCCAAGGCCATGGGCAAACCTGTGATGCAAAGATTTGAATATGTCTAAAACTTTTGTTTTAGTTTTTAGTGTGAACAATCACATATATCATGAAAATTGATCAACAAATAAAACATAGTATCATTTTTTGTCAATCGATAAAACTGGAGACACCCCACAAATCACTACAGATTAAATTTAATGATTTGGCAATATTCAAAGAACTTTTGAAAAAAAGGCATCTATGGATTTTATATGACATGAATGACACATAGTATTAGTTTTGAAATCAACTAATAGAGTGGAAAAGTCATGCAAAAATTTATTTAGAATTTGACAATTAGAATGATCTAATTATTAATACCACAGATTGTGTGAAGTAGTGATATTGCATTTTAGTGGACCATTAACATCTCCCATGGCCACTCATACAACCCTTTTTTATTCCATCAACGAGCCAATGACGCCCCTGTAGTCATATCCTTCACAAGATAATAGAAAAACATTACATAGAGAAGTTATTTTCTTGGCAAAACATAGAGACAAATATTAGATTATTTTTAATAGCTGGAGAGCACAAAATATGTTAAAGATGGAATTAGTGATTTGATACATTAAAGTTTACATTAATAGTACGAGAGATTGAAATGGTATTACCTTTACCCCATGATGATCTCTTTCGAGTAATGTTAGTCTTGCGTAGTGATTAGACTTTGTATGTTTGAGGCAATATGGTGGGTGACACCATTGTTAAAGATCCATCGAGTTGACAGGTTCTAGAGATGTGTAGCATATTTGTCATGTGTTTGAAGATGATTGTGAGAACGTGTCTACCAGACACGAGCAGTGTGACCTCTGTGATAACAAAGTTGACAGTAAAGCTTATTGGTGGGAGACTATTTTTGTTGATTGTTGCGTCAGGGTTGTTGATTATTATGCCAAGATAGATTAGGATTTTGTTGATTTTGCATATTTTATTGTCGATTATTATTCTGTTCATTGGTGGAGCCTTGATGGGTAGGAGTGAAAGTAGTCCCTTGAGCAATAGAATAATATTATAGAGTACACCTATGCAAATATTTTGGTGATGACAAATTACTCATAATACAACTAATCATATCCACAAGTATCTGACTATATTTTTTGTGACCCCTTAGATAAATTTGATTTAGAATATATAAAAGTAGTTAGCATACATTTTTTAAGTTGAACTTTGTGTTTTTAAGATAATATTATTAATAATGTCCTTTCCTTTATAGATTACAAATATCCACCTTGGGTTCATTCTTAACATCTAGTAAAACTTATGTTGAATCTCACTACTAATATTTCTTAAGTGATCTCAACAATAATTTTTGACTCATATTCTATGATAACATTACCTATGGTTCATCCAGCCATGCATACAACAGAAAAGGGGAAAGTAATGAAATTAACAATGTTATGGAGAAGACAGATTGACTGGAACTTTTTTCCTTCTTGTAAATAGAAAGCGCAAAGCAATAGTACAATAGTACAAGCTAAGGAAATTATAAATAGACAATAAAAATTTGAGTTTAATATAGGTAAACTTATTCTACACTATTCCATAAATAACAATACAACCTGACTATATGCAAGTTAAATCCCAAAAATGGCAGATGTCATTGACTACCAAAACTGCTACCAAAATGTTCTTGGGTGATTATATTGAGTCTTTTTTACATCACAAGCTTGGTAGAATAAGGAGGAAAGTATATTTGATAGAAGCATGTTCAGGCATAAGGTAAGTATTCACAAGACTCCAAGGTTCTGTAAATAGAAAGTCTAGAATCTAAACCACCGAAACCCTCTAGAGGTAGATACTTTATTGAAGTCAAGAAAAAAAGAGCATCTTTTCTGGTCAATAGACATACACTCAAGTATCTGCATGCAATAAAGAAAATAAATTTTATTAACTAATATGTGCTACTTCTAATAAAATAAAATTTATATGTCAGAAAGGCTGGTGAAAGTGTGAAGTTCTAAATCATGTACGTTCCAGAACTAGGATATTTGAGGATCACTTTCTTCATAGCCATTGTAATCTCTATGTGCTTCCTAATTTTTGATAGAAATATCACTTCCACTCCCATCAAGCATCTAGTTAAGATCTTGAAGATCTAATCTCCCAAACAATGGAGTTTGGACACCTAAGGTAGTTATAACAACAAAACCTTGAGAAAAATGAGCTATTTGTGGGGGGAATTGAAGTGAAAAGTTGATATTGAATAAAGAGATTAACATAATCCTTTCTATTCTTACTGTTCACAATAGTATCTTCCCTATTGGGACAAAGTTCGACTGTTATTTTGCACCCGAAGTCGTCAACATCACAAATGAAAGTCAAGATAAGTATATCTTTATACACCATCTCTTGATCCATATTAAGGATCTTCTTGCAGCTACTATACAAGGATAGATTTACATCCCTTATGTCCTCCAACAAAATTTTCTTTCCATCCAATTAAAAAAACAAGACACGATCCAACACAATGTCAATTTGTATTTTATACAGTAAAGCTAATGCAATCATCTTACCAGAAAAAGAGAAATACTCAAGGTGCAATAGTCCACCTTAGATGCTGCAAGCACATATCATAGATGAGAATTATTAACATTGTAACAAGAGCAATAGCATACCCAATATATCGAGCAATCAAAGTTATACCTAAATTCAGGAGAAACTTTCTATGGTCATTTGGGAAAGAAACAAAAAGAGCCTTATGAGAATTGAACATTTATTGACATGCTAAGAAAAATCACTGCCTCAACATACCAGGCCCAATAGATTGTTCATGTTTGAATTCCACAAACAGATCACCTCGTAGCAATTTAGGATCTGCATATACAATGTATCTAAAGGATTCTTCCAACAACCGGGACCTGTCAATGAGCATCTTATACATCTAACTTCTTCAAACATCAAATTTATAAAACTTCTTGTTACTTTGAAATTAGTTACCTCCCTATGATTAATCACCCACAGATAATCATCAAAACTCTTTGCAAATGTCACGATCAAAAAGTACAATAAAATACTTCTTTGACTTATCTTTTGCCAAAAGACCTCTGTGTTGTTAAGCAACTTAGAAATATTGTTTAACTCTTTCAGTATGACATGATACTGAAACCACCATGATACGATAGGCCTGCCTTCATTGCCTCACCCTAATTTGTCTTATAATTTCTTAAAACCCAACACTATTTTATCTAGAAAATGATATAAAATGAGATACAATTCATATAAAATATGATGAAACTTTTGACGTACTCTCCATCACACAATGCTTCATTAATTTGAGAGTAATCAATAGATTGTTGCAACAACTTCCTTACCAGGCACATACGCTTAATAAAATCACACATAATGCTTAGGGATAACCATGTAGACTCAGCTACTCTTAGGCTGATCAATTCTAACTTACGGGATAACTCTGCTGTTACCACCTCACATACAAACATAATAACATCATGCAATGATGAAAATTCCTTAGCGACATTCTCGTACCTTGCAATCCCAATGACCTCTACTATATCCCTTAGACAAATCCGACAAAAATAATATTAGGGATCCTCAAGACTAACAGTCCCTCTCAATAGCTTATAAAAATATAAAACTATCCATGTACATTTACAATATATATACTCTAGCAAATCACCCTTCAATGAAATGATGAAGCTATGAAGAGATTCATCAGCAACATATTTGTTGGAGTCATTTGGAGATATACAGAGCATTAA
The DNA here is from genome assembly GCA_000787875.1 of Solanum virginianum. Taxonomy (NCBI): domain Eukaryota; kingdom Viridiplantae; phylum Streptophyta; class Magnoliopsida; order Solanales; family Solanaceae; genus Solanum; species Solanum virginianum. The sequence goes on from DF359108.1 coordinate 37,738, forward strand.
TAAGATAGAAGAAGCAGACGCGTAGATGAATATCTAGAGATATTCTAAGGATTCTTTAATACTATCCACCGGAGTCTCTGAATTGATTAAGATTGATTGTTTATGAGCATTGAGTCTTGGAAGGAGTATCGAACACCAAATTGAGTGAGAGTAAGTCCAACTTAAACTCAATAACTATGTCATCAAACGTAGTAGTGGACTAAGTCTGTTAAAGTCAGACAAGTTCCTATCTTATGGATTAAGTCTATTATAGTCAGACATGTCTCCATTTTTTATTCTGAAATAATAGGACTTAGAATTTTTCGAGATGACTCCGATGGATAGTGTTGAAAAATCCTCAAAATATCTCCAGATATTCATCTACTCTTCATCTTCTGCTACACTAGTAATACTCTATATGTCTCAAGATAACTTTAAAATATATGTTGCTAATGAGTCTCTTCATAGATTCATCATTTCATTGAAGAGTAATTTGCTTGAGTAGAAATTATGAATGTGCTTGGGTAGTTTTATATTTTTGTAAGCTATTGAGAGGGATTTTTGGGCTTGAGGATCCCTCGTATTGTTTTTGTTGGAGTTGTCTAAGGGATTTAGTAGAGGTCATTAGGATTGGAAGGTACGAGAATGTCATAAGGAATTTTCTTCATCGCACAATGTTGTTATGTTTGTATGTAAGGTAGTAGTGGCAGAGTTATCTTGCAAGTTAGAATTGATCAACTTGGGATTAGTTGAGTCTGTTGGGTTATCCCTAATCATTAAGCATGATTTTATTAAGCATATGTGCTTGGTGAGGAAGTTGTTGCAATAATCTATTGAGTACTCTCGAATTAATAAAACATTGTGTGACAGAGAGTACATTAAGAGATTTATCATATTTTATGTGAATTGCATCTCATTCTATATCATTTGCTAGATAAAATAGAGTTGAGTTTTAAGAAATTATAAGATAAATTAGGGTGAAGCAGTGAAGGCAGGCCTGTCGTATCATGGTGGTTTCATTATTATGTCATACTGAAGGAGTTAAAGAACATTTCTAAGTTTTTTAACAACTCAGGGGTCTTTTGGCAAAAGATAAGTCGAAGAAGTATTTTATTGTGCTTTTTGATTGTGATATTTGCAAATTAAAGAGTTTTGATGATTATCTGTAGGCGATTAATTACAAGGGGGTAACCAATTTCAAAGTAAGGAGACATTTTATAAATTTGATTCTTGAAGAAGTTAGATGTATAAGATGCTCATTAATAGGTCCCAATTGTTGGAAGAGTCCTTTGGATACATTACAGATACAGATCCTAAATTGCTGTGAGGTGATTTATTTATGGAGTTCAAACAGGAACAAACGATTGGGCCTGGTGTGTTGAGGGAGTGATTTTTCTTAGTATGTCGAGAAATATTAAATTCTCATAAGACTCTTTTTGTTTCTTTCCCAAATGACTATAGAAGGTTTCTCCTAAATTTTGGTAAACTTTTATTGCTCGATATATTAGGTATGCTATTACTCTTGTTACAATATTAATAATTCTCGTCTATGATATGTGCTTGCGGTATCTAAGGTGGACCTATTGCACCTTGAGTATTTCTCTTTTTCTGGTAGGATGATTGTATTAGCTTTACTACATAAAATACAAATCGACATTGTGTTGGATCGTGTCTTGTTTTTTCAATTGGATAGAGAGAAAATTTTATTGGAGGACATAAGAGATGTAACTCTATCCTTGTATAGTAGCTACAAAAAGATCTTTAAGAAGGATCTAGAGATGGTGGATAAAGATAAACTTATCTTGACCTTCATTTGTAATGTTGACAACTTTAGGTCCAAAATAACAGTCGAGCTTCGTCCCAATGGGGAAGATACTATTATGAATAGTAAGAATAGAAAGGAGTTTGTTAATATCATTATTCAATATCGGTTTGTCACATCAATTGCCCCACAAATAGCTCAATTTTCCTCAAGGTTTTGTTGTTATAACTACCTTAAGTGTCCGAACTTCATTGTTTGGGAGTTTAGATCTTGACTAGATGCTTGACGGGAGTAGAAATGATATATCTCTATCTATTTATCTATCTATATATATACATTTAAAAAATTATATATATTTTCACTAATTAACTTATTAGCAAAATCTTCAAAATAATAAGCTATATGTATGGTAATTAATGTGTCAAACCGATGTTGAACAAGGAGAGTAACATAATCCTCTCTATTCTTATTACTATTCAAAACATTATCTTTCCTATTGGGACAAAGCTCAGTTGTACTATTTTTGATCCTAACTCTTAAACATCATAAACGAACCAAGGGTTTTCCAAAGAATACTTGGGGCCAAACTGGGCCTTACTCTCCAGAATCGTATGCACGCATAAAACTATTTCATTTAAGAGTTGACAAGCCTCTTGGTGCTATGTACTACTCTGCATTTGATTGAGTAAATATATAGTGGTATCATTTTCGATCGAAGTATTTCAGCGACTTCTCTAACCAATGGGGTAGTTGGTTTCTCTAGTAAACTTACCATTAGTGATCCTGCGGTACATCAGTGATCGATCAAATTTTATATTGAATCATTTCCACAGAATCAATATCATGAGCTTACATTATTAGTGTTTCTCCTTTGGTCAAAGACCAAATAAAGAAATGAATTGGAGTTCTATCGTTTCTCTTTTGCTTACTGCTATCGGAGGAAGAAGGACGCTCACGGAGGCTGCATCGCTGGTTGATGATGGTAGTACAGAGATTATAGCCGATGGCACGATATGGTCATTATCGGTGTCAATGATATGGATGGAGTGAGGAGTAAAGGGTGGTGTGTTTTCATCGAAAAAGAACAAGAAATTGTAAGTTCTAATGAAGACTAAAACTCAAAAAGAGAGATATAATAAAAAGACTAAAAAATGAAAAAGAAACAATAGTCAAAGAGTCATTAACAAATGAGATTTAGTTGGATATTTCCACAACTAAATAAATAGGTTTAAAATATTTTTCTTACTAATAAATACTCTAAACCCTAATATTGTCGTCTTTGTCATTGAGCGACTATATCTTATGTGCTTGTTTCTAGTTTATTTATCTTTCTTTAGTTGCGATCCATTTTGGATCATGATAAGTTTTGTATCGAAGCTCTAGGTTCATTAGGCTTATGAGTCAAGGGCAGGGTGTCTAGTAGAGTCTCGCGGATCTATGTGTAGACATCCACATATATCTTCAGGAAGCTACAGGATACTTGTTTGAAAAAGGTTTCACATTTTGCTTCCATTCGTCCGTTCCTTTGTATTATCCATTTTGAAAGTGTCTAATCTTCCTTTCACACAGATGCCGACTACCAAATGCCGTCGTTCAGTGGGACAGCCTAAGGTAACTGATATGGCTCCCACTTGAGGTTGCAGTAGAGTTTGGGGTAGGAGTAGGGGTAGAGGACATGTTAGAGTGCCAGTTCCACCTCGAGGGCAGACTAGATCGACTTCTCCAGAGCCTTTTTATGGGCCAGAGTGGCTTATAGATCCTATTCCACCACTCTCAGCCCCAGAGACTACACCTTCGGTTCAGGAGTTACTGATGAGGTTATTGGCAAGATTTGAGGGAGCTCCTCTAGCCCCAACTATTGTTGAGATACCAATTTCTAGCACACTGGTTGGTCCTTCTAGTATTCTACTGGAACCATATATGATTCATATGGGTCTTTCTTCAGCTTCAGCAGACCCTCCTGCGATAGTTATTACTCCACTTTAGGCATCTAGATTGAGTTCGTGTACTCAGTTTCAGAGTTTGGTTGTTGCTCCATCTATTGAACCTCTTTTGTTTGTACTGCCACTAGCTTCTACCAGTCCAGCCATGTCTACAGCGAAGTAGAAAAGTTTTGAGAGTTTTGTGTTGTTGGCTCCATTATAATTTGATGGCACTCATGGCGATAGAGCTTATGATTTTTTGTCAGAGTGACAGGACCAATTATGTAATTTGGCTATTCTTGAGAAGGATGGAGTTGCCTACACTTCATATCAGTTCATCGGAATTTCTAAGAAATGGTATAGGTCATTAATAGCTCGTCGACCTGTTGGATCTCCAACTATAACCTAGGGATAGTTCACTGAGATATACTTGGAGAGATTCATTCCCTACAACCTCTGAGATAGCTGTCGAGATTAGTTTGATAGGCTATAGCAAGGATCTAAATCTATTTTTAATTACGAAGCTAGATTTCACACTTTATCTAGATATGCCTTGTCTAGCATTCTTATTGAGTTTGAGAGATTCGACAGTTTTCTAATGGCTTGGTAGGGTATCTTCAGGAGGCTACGACTTTCTTTGTATTGGTTGGATGTACTTTCCAGAGTGTTGTGGTTGATACTCTTGTGATAGAGCGTATCAGGTGGGATAGACAAGGTGGCAGGAAAAGGTTCCATCAACATGGATAGTTTAGTGGGCACTTGCCATGGGATCGAAAGATATAGAGGTAAGGCCATCAAGGTCTAAAATTTTAGGAAGCTCTTCCAGCATCTGATAGTGTTGATAGGTTTAGATATGCTCAGGTAGGTAGTGCATCTAGACGTGGTGGTTTTTCAGGGCAACTATCTCAGAGACAAGGGGTCAGGGCTTGTTATTATTGTGATGAGATTGGGCACTTGGATCATCATTGCCTCACCATGTACCTGCTACTCAAACTTCAAGTTCTCAGCCAGCTCATCTTGCTCCAGTATCTATACCCAAAGACACTTCAGGCTACGAGAGATGGTGCCAGAGGAGGTCATGCTATAATGAGAGATGGTGCTCATGGTGATCCATAGGCTAATGGTGTGCATGTAGTTTGTTATAAAATAGAGCTGAGCTAGAAGCCTCTTATGTAGTTATCACAGGTATGGTTCTAGTGTATCTGTATTCGACTTCAGTTTTATTTGATCCAGGCTCTACTCATTTATATGTGTTGGCCTATTTTGCTTCTGATATTGATATTACATATGAGCCGTTTGTCGAGCCTATTTAAGTTTCCATCCCGATAGGTAAAGCTTTAGTGGTGAATCATGTGTATTGAGGTTGTGTTATGACTTTTATGGGGAGAGATACTCTTGTTGATATGATATTATTAGATATGGGTGGTTTCAGTGTGATTTTGGGTATGGATTAGTTGTCTTCTTATCATGATATTCTCGATTGTCATGGGAAGACCATGACTCTATCTTGCCCTGACTTGTCTCAGTTGATGTGTACTGGAGTCCTAGGAGTATTATTTCTTATATGCATGCTTGTCGGCTGATCATGTTTGGGTTGTTTCTTAGGAGTCCCCATCATTGGAGACTACTAGAGTTGTTAGATAGTTTATGGATATATTTTTGACTGATTTACCTGGTGTTCCTCCGAATCATGATATTGACTTTGCAATTGATGTGGAGTCGGGCACTAAGCCCATATCTATTTCTCCTTATCAGATAGCTCCAGCTGAATTGAAGAAGTTGAAGGAATAGTTGGAAGATTTGTTGAAGAAAGGCTTTATCCATCCTATTGTATATCCCTAGGGTGTTCTTGTATTATTTGTGAAGAAGAAGGATGGCACAATGCACATGTGTATTGATTATCACCAGCTTAACAAAGTGACCATCAAGAATAAATATCCTTTGCCTCACATTGATGATTTTTTTGACCAATTGTTCTGCAAGATTAACTTGAGGTCCGATTTCCATCAGTTGAGAGTTTGGGAGTCTGGTATCCCAAAGACAGCTTTTAGGAACTGTTACGAGTATTATGAGTTCATGGTTATGTTATTTGGGTTGACTATTGCCCCGACTGCTTTTATGGAGTTGATGAACCGAGTGTTCAAGCCCTATTTCGACATCTTTGTGATTATATTCATAGATGATGTCTTGGTTTATTCCAAGAGTGAGGTAGATCATGCTCAGCAGTTGGTCATCCCAAGTACCTTTGAACTCCAATACACAAGCCCTTAACATATCCTCCATAGTTTGGATTGTCCTCTCGTCTTGCCCATTGGTTTGAGGATAAAAGGCGGTTCTTAACTTCAGCTTAGTACCAAGCCCTCTTTGATACAACCTCCAAAAGTGTGAAGTAAATTGGGTATTACGATTTGATATGATAGACCTAGGCACACCATGCAACCTCAGCAACTCTTGGATATACAACCTTGCATAATCCTTAGCACCAAAAGTTGTCTTAATAGGTAGGAAATGTGCCGACTTACTCTTCCAGTCAATGATAACCCAAATAGAGTCAAATTGCCTACGAGTCCGAGGCAAATCAACTATAAAATTCATGTTCACATCTTCCCACTTCCAAGCAAGAATCTAAATATCTTGAGTCAAACCACTAGGCCTGTGGTACTCTACCTTTACTTGTTGACAATTAGGATATTTGGGGACAAACTAAAGTATATCCCTCTTTATACCAGTCCATCAATACACCTTCCTCAAATCTCAATACATCTTAGTAGATCCCAGATGAATGGAAGAATGAGAGTTATGGGCTTCACTCATGATCACCCTTCTGAGATTATCCACATCTTGAACACATAACTAATCTTGATACCGAAGAACACCATCTCCCCCGTAGGAGAACATCTCTATTTTCTTTTCGGTGACCAACTTTTTCAATTCAATCAATGATGGATCTAGGTCTTGCTTAGCCTTTACATCAACAACCACCAAAGATTAGGCCCCATTATGAACATGAATACCACAAAATTAGAGTTGGTTAATCTAACAGAAAACCTAGTTAAACGGTGGACATCCTTTGCCAACTCTTTCTTCTCCTCCTCAATATGAGCCACATTTCCCATAGAAAGCCTACTAAGAGTATCGGCTACCACATCCATCTTATCAGGATGATATTGAGCACTCATATCATAGTCCTTAAGGAGTTCCAACCATCTCCTTTGCCTTAACTTAAGATCCCTTTGAGTGAATACATATTGCAAGCTCTTATGATAGGTGAAAACATCAACATGCACCCCATACAAGTAGGGTCTCCAAATTTTCAAACCAAATACCACTGCCGCTAACTCATGGTGATAAGTCGGGTAATTACGCTCATACACCTTCAATTGCCTTGATGTATAAGCTATCACCTTACCATGTTGTATAAGTACACAATCCAACCCAATCTGAGAAACATTACATACACCACAAACCCTTCTAAGTCATTTGGTAAAGTCAAAATAGGAGCTGATGTAAGCTAATCCTTCAAAGTATAAACACTTTTCTCACATTCTTTCGACCACACAAACTTAACCTTTTTTTAGGTTAACTTAGTCAATGGAGATGCAATAAATGAGAAAACTTCAACAAACCTCTTATAATAGCCAGCCAACCTAAGAAAACTCTTAATATCCGAAGGAGTCAATAGTCCAGGACAATTCTTCACGGCCTCAGTCTTCTTCAGGTTAACCTTAATGCCATCACCGGACACCACATGACCAAGAAAAGCTACTTCACATAACCAAAACTCACACTTGCTAAACTTAGCATTCAACATCTCCCTCAAGGTTTGAAGAACCATCCTCAAATGGTCCATATGTTCTTGCTCACTTTGGGAGTAAATGAGAATATCATTGATGAAATCAACCATAAAACTATTAACAAATGACTTGAACAACTGATTGATAAGATCCATAAACATGATTGGAGCATTAGTCAAACCAAATGACATCACCACAAATTAAAAGTGCACATCTCTAGTATGAAAAGCCGTCTTGGCAATATCACACTCCCTAACTTTCAACTGATGATAATCGGAACGAAGGTCAATTTTTGAGGAATGGCTAGCCCTTTATAGTTGATCAAACAAGTCATCGGTTCTAGGCAACAAATATTTATTCTAGATGGTTACCTTATTCAATTGCCTATAATCAATGTACATCTGAAGGGATCCATCTTTCTTTCTTACAAATAACACCAGAGCACCCATGGAGATATATTTGGCCTAATGAAGCCTTTCTCCAACAAATCCTTCAATTGATCCTTCAGCTCAACTGATGCCATACGATAAGGAGGAATAGAGATAGGTTAAGTATCCGAGAGAAAGTCTATGCCAAAGTCTACTTCCTTTTAGGAATACCGAGAAATTCTTCGAAAATACATCCGTAAACTCTTTCACCACCAGAACCATTTCAAGAGTAGGTGACTCGGACTGTATATCCTTGACCCTCACAATATGATAGATACATCCCTTGGAGATCATCTTCCAAGCTTTGAGGTAGGAAATAAATCAACGTTTAATAGCGAAGTCACTACCCTTCCATTCAAGAATAGGCTCATCCAGTAGTTGGAACTTGACCTTCCAGGTTCTAAAATCTATAGAGGCATATGATGTATGCAACCAATCCATCCCGATAATCACATCAAAATCAAACATCTCAAGTTCCACAAGATCACACAGAAAGAATTTATGCAACACAGAATTGGGGACAACCCTGATAAACTCTATGAGAAACAACACATCACCATCGAGAGTATAAACTGAAAAACAATCCCTCAAAAGTTTGGGACTTAAGCCAAACTTAACAACCAACAGAGGAGTCACAAAAAACAAATTTGTACCCTGGTTAAGCAAATCAGAAACATCAAAATGAAAGACTTTGAACATACCAGTCAAAACATCCGGGGCTTCTTCCACCTCCTGTCGAGCATGCAAAGCATAAAACCTGTTGTTTCTGAGGGAACCACCTAGTAGAGCTCTTAGTTGACCTGGATTACCTTAAACTATTTGACCTTTATTCAGTGACTTTGGGCAATCAACAGGCTTGTGTCCAGTCTTCCCACAACCAAAGCAAGCACCCGAACCCCACAAACACTTCCCGAGGTGAATTCTCCCACACTTGTCACATCGTAAAGGTAATGGCCTACCACCAACTGATTCCCTAGGAGAAGTACTCTAGCATTAGCAATACGAGCATTAGAACCTTGACCCTTTTGGATGCAACCAAAACCACTACCCTTGGAGTTGGAGAACCTACCATCGTAACAGACCCTCTTAGGATCATGCACTCTTTTCTCCTTGAGTTTCTCCCGTTCAATCTGCTCTGCATATTCCATAAGTCTGGAAATGTCCATTTCTCGAATTAACATGGTCGTATGACACTCCTTCACCACCAAATCAGAGATACCAAAAATGAACTTGTGGATTCTTGCACAAGGGTCAGCCTCAAGTGTAGGAGCATACTTGGAGAGCTTAGTGAACTTGAGGGCATAGTCCCTCACACTCATACCACCCAGTTTGAGGTTGATAAACTCAGTCATCTTGACTTTCCTAAGCTCAAGTGGGAAGAAACGATCCAGAAAGGTGTTGACACCCAATTTTGACCGACATATAACTAATTTTAGATTGTCACTTGATTAAATAGGTATTTTTAAAATAAAAGAGTTTATTTTCAATTCTATCCACTAAGTATATACATTTTAAACTTTCAAAATTTGATTGTTATTTCTTTAATATATCAATCAATCTATCTATCTATCTATCTCTCTCTCTCTGTATATATATATAGATATATAGATATATATATTTATATTATTTTGAGTTACTTTCATTATTATTATTATTATTTATTTAATAATTATTATTTTAGTTGTAGTAGTAGTAAATTTATTATTTTATTGATATTATTTATTACTATTACTTTCATTAGTGTGATATTTTAAATATACATTTTACCATTGCATAAATTGTAATTCAAAATAATAATTTTAACTTTTTCAAATATATTTTTACATATATTACGTATTTTCTTTACATAAAGATTATTGTTTAAAATACTATATATTTTTATAAGTTTGCATATTATATTTATTAATTAAATGACAATCTATTCAATTATATCCCAATTTGTTCAATTCGTATCCTTTTCTACCAAATTCATTTCAGTTCTAGTCGATTTCCTTAAAAATTATTTCAATTTTAGCCAAGTTCCTTACAATTTCTTTCGATTCAAGCCTAATTTGAGTCAAATGTGGCCCATTTTTAAATTCTCAACTTCAATTTTCACTTTATTTAAATCTGGATCCAACTCATTCTCAAGAGATTTAATCCCATCCATTTATTTTATATTGATCAATGGTCCAGATTAATCTCCCTTTCTTTTTTCATCATAACCCAATATCCCCAAAATCTTTTTCATTTTTCTCCTTTCACCATCTCAACCAGAGCCACTCTCCCTCTCTTCTCCATCATCGGCGAACAAACTTCCACCAGCCAGCACCCTTCTCCATTGAAGCCGCCGCCCTCAACCCTCCTCTGTCCAACTCCTTGTCGAAAGTATTTTTCTTTTAGCTTTGCTTATTACTATGTGTTTTATAGGGTAATATATATCTGACATGATTCCCTATACAATTTTCTAGTATTTTTTCCTTTTTCTACTTAGTCAATTATTGTCATGATCCAAGCCTAGAGCCTAGATGTGACCTGCAAATGGGATCCTGAAAGAACTCCAAAAAAGTCTCATAGCATATTATTACACATTCTTGGTCAGAAGCAATTAAAATGATAATAAGAAATAAGCATAAGCAAGGGAATTGGGACAAAGGATAAACTTTCATATTGTAATATCAAGAAACAAGAGAGTCAAAACTCATAACATAGATACATATCATGTCCAACAACACCTCTACTAGGTAGATAAGAGCGGGGGCCAAGATAAGCAACGGGGCTCACTCTCATATTTAATATATACATAAAAGAAAGATAGTTTCAATACATAGTAAGAGATCATAAGTAACGTCCCTAGAATGGAGGACTCACTAACTAGCTTGACAGACAATCGTACTAGCCACGTGGAGGAGGAGGATGATCAAGCGGTACATCGGTTCCTACATGATAACATCATGTAGGCATAGAGTATGCATTAATACATTTGAATATACTAAGTATGTAGGATGCAATGCTGTAAGGGATAGGCAATGTAGTTGAAATGCATCAGTATACGCAAACGATAGGTGTAACTCAATATGACATACATGATCAATGCTTAAAGTAAAACATGCTTGTAAATCATGATCAAGGAACTTGAACTCAATATAGAATACATACGTAAACCTTTCTTACCAATCTTCATGAAATGGACCATATGGCCCCCATTTGCCTTACAGTATAACCTTTTTAGAGAGTGTTATGAATACCCCTACCGTATGACATAGTCTTTTTGGTAGGTAGTATAAGACGTTCCCTACTTTATGATATAATCTTTTGGGTAGGAGCCGTGATTCATTCTAACTTACGGCATAGCCTTTTTGATAAAATGTCCACACCTTATGATATGATCTTTTCGGTGGAAACCATTAGTCTTTCTACCTTATGGCATGACCTTTTCGATAGGGTGTTCATACCTTACGATATGATCTTTTTGGTAGAAACCATTAATTATTATACCTTACGGCATGGCCTTTTCGGTAGGAGGTCCATACCTTATGATATGATCTTTTCGGTAGGGATCATTAGGCTTTCTACCTTACGGCATAACCTTTTCAGTAGGGATCATAGAACTAGCTCATCACAACATTTCATTTCAAACAACAAGGGAAGACCTTCTCCATTTTCTGAAGAGGACAACAAACATAGAAACCCAATAATCTACTTGCAACACCAGAGGTACTCCTTCATGAAAGCAACTCATATAAACATTCTTATCATCATCATATAGTCATCATATACATACATCACTTTCATCATCGTTCCATCATCATTTCATCTTCATTAGTCATTCAACTCATAAGACATGCATTGGACCTTCAATTCCTCAAAAAACCATAATCGAATATTTTATAAAACACTTAAAGGGTGTGTAGTGCTAGTGTAAGACCATGCAATTCAAGAGTGAAATTATACTAGAAAATTCAATGTAAAACCATCAATAGATGGTTGGTAACACACCCAAGCAACACACATCAAAACCCTTGATCAAATCTCACAATAGACCTTAGTTCCATAGCCCAAAATATAGCAAAACAGTCACAATTTCATAAACCCCAACATAGTGTGCAGTGATTTTCATAATAAATATGACTCATGAGTAAATCATCTTTAAATCATGTAAGTTTAAAGTAAAAGGAAGCTTAGGTATCATGGGTGAAAGGAATCCATGAAAGAAACCCACATACCTTAGCTTTTGGGGGATCCTTGAAGATGATTAGAGATGGAGACTTGAAGCTTGAGAGGAAATCCTTAGATCCGGAGAGAGTTTTGGGCACTTTAATTTTGAGATAAATATAAGACAAGTGTTTGAGTGAATATTGGGGAATATTTTGAATGATATGAGGGTGAAAAATGACTACGTATAGGTATTTTCTCGTGTGGGAAGGCTTAGAACAAGACTTAAAAGTCTTGGACTGAGTTAAAAATAACTAGACAGAAATAACACTGGGGCGCGTCGCGCCCCAGACGCGCTAACCTCACTATTGTCGTGCTCACTTGAAAATTTGGATTTTGCTACGGTTGCTCTAAAATCGGGATTAGACCCTTTCCCCCTAAATTTGACGCCCTGAACAAGAATATGAAGTTAGATTTTTGAAATAACATATAAATTTTGAGATATATAGACATTATGATTTCGGGCACTTCTGAGACACATTTTTGGACACTTTTTGGGATCGTTACAATTATGGAAAGATTATGACAAAAAATTTGGCTGATTGACTTGTTAATTTTGATTCCTTTATTTATAGTAAAAATTGATATGGTAAATTGATTTCTGTTATGGTAATGCATGATTTGATTCTCCTGCCTTATTTGATTGTTCTTTCTCCGCTATATAAATAAGGTTTCTTTTTCTCATTTTGCACGGAGATACTTCACGGGACACTTCTCATAAGGTATACATACTTTTCATAGGAAGAAGGCTCCCACACAAGAACTCATATACTCTCACTTTACAGGCTCCATATGAAAAACAGGAAACTTTACGTACCTTACATTCTTTTAACATTCTCTTCTCTTAAAAAGAAAAGGAAATAGCAAGATTCACTCGGGTTATTATCTGCTATTCAATTTCTCTTTGTTCTTGACTGGTTAGTGTTTTTAGCATTATTATTTTTTTCGCATATACTAATTCTTTTGCTTTGTTTAGCAGGTTTTGAATTTTCATTAAAGTCGAGAAGAGTCGCCTTCGGATGGGATAGATTTGGAGTAAAAGGCCTTGAAGTTCCTTTTTTAAATTATTATTATGTTGTATTTATCTTTTAGCAAAAATATTGTAATAACATATATTGAAAACTGGAGACTATGGGGGAGGGGATATACGTGCCACTTGTTTATTTTATTTGCCTATGTGAGTTTGTTGTGTGAATATGCTTGCATATATCATGTTAACGGTTAAAAATAATTTTTTAAGCCTATTTTACTAAAGTTTGCATTTTAATTAAAAAATGATTTAAGATAGTATGATCCTTCCATTAAAATTCGTGCTTCAAGTTTTTTTTTTTGTAATGGTAACTTTATCATTTTTTGTTAATTGAATCATGCTTTACAAAGATTTTCAAGTATTGTTTAACATAGAAATCATGCTTATTGATTTTAGCACATTACCGTATTTACAAGTAAATTTTAACATGTTTTATTGTTTGGAAATCAAGCTCATGAGGCTTTAAATAAATTTTTAAATTTAAAAAGAAAATTTATGTTCTTGATCCATCCTGTATCCCTGACTTTCTAGCTTGATTGCTTGTCTTATTTACCTTTTTCTCAGCAGGTGGTTTATGTCTGGTCCTTTCAGATCGCCTGACCTGGGCTGATGGCACTTCGTAACGGATTATCTAGAGTCCAGCGGCTCTCTAACGCTTCGATGTACTAGTACCTACCACCAAAACATCGCGAAGGATTTAGTGAACATCATGAAACTTAGTAACACAAGACAATTCACTGAATGGTTGTTGGCTCTACCGGAGGAGTCTGAAATCAACAACGTGTAACTGCTTGGGCATTGAGTCTTCCGCTGCTTGAGGAAGTATGTGAGAGGATCGATGTTGAGCAGAAGTGGGGTTAAAGCAGCCAATAACGCATCCCCCTTTACTTAGTAGGGCTTGAAAGGCTGGACAGTTTGTTTTCCTTTCCTGTCCAGTATTTTCAATCCAAGCCGAAATAGGAAAAGCCACAAGCACCACTAGGCTCGATCGTCGGTTGAACGTTAGTAGGGTACAATATTCATTCCTTACTCAAATAAGACTTGAAGCTTGAGAGGAAATCCTT
>DF359107.1:0-38161 GCA_000787875.1 Solanum virginianum
TTTTATAGTCCCAATATCCCCTAACAAAGTCCTAACCTTTAGATGTGGGATCACAAATTAATGCCAACTACAACAGAGTTGAGTTATTATTTTCTAGTGATTAAATATGAGTTAATGAAAGATTAAAGTAGAATCAGGTGTATCGTTATTATCTCAACGGCCGCCCACATGTGATTCAAGTTTTCTTATTTAATGTCACTCCACGATGATACTCCCAAGGGACAAATATTATGATCACGAATAATTTTTCCCAAATGCCTCGAAAAAGATTGCTATTTTTTTCAACTGTTTAATTATTGTAAAAGGTTACTTTCAACTTTTATCCATTTTCAAGTGAAGTAACTTCTTTGCACTTGTTGCTTCCTCGAACTCTTTTTATCTTTATAGGATTACATGAACCTACAGTTGCATAATTAATTAAACTATAGCAATCAAATTCAGTTCTAAAACTTAATAACATATGGATTCAAAATGTAGTACCTTTTTCAGTTGTTTGAGAGTGTTTCATAACTTGATCACTGGATGGAGGCAATGAAATATTGGTTTGCATATCCTCTTTTTCATGAACCAATTTTTTCATTTTTTGCATTTATTGACTACAAGACGTGGTAGAACTTGATCTTGTGCGTTTAGAAGGAGCTTTCATATGTTGATCAACACAAGCAAAGATCCCACCTCACATTCAGAAATACCTAAAGAGGAGCTCAAAGATCTGGATATTTATTCTAGTCTCTTTCCTGTAGATCCTGGACCCACTAAATCGGAATATAAAAGTTCATAAAATTTTTTGAAAACACAACAGGTTTACAGAAAATATAACATATTTGAAAAAATCTTACTTGTTTCAACTTCTTGGATATATTTTCTAACTTGAATAGTAGATGCAGGAGATGAAGAATTCATTTGCATATTCTCTTTCTCAAAAGCCATGGAGTTCTTATGTATCATTCACATTCCTTGACTAGAGGACATGGTGGAGTTTTTAAGTCTTTGTCTTTGATCCTTCCCAGTAGAACCTGCAAGAAAAGTCATATTACTAATATTTTATCAATGTTTTGAAGAGCGAAATGATGAAAATAATACAAGGGACGAAAAGGATTAGAGAGGTCTAAAATGACTAGAGATGTCTATATAGAGTGCCTTTAGTTGATTCCGCATTACAAGTAAATATTACCTCTTTTTTTAAGTTCCACTCTTTTCGCATTGATTTTCAATCAATATTTTAAAATTACAATTTAGTATACATTCTTGAAAGTAATTTTGTTATTGTATGTGATGCTCACTCAAGAGAAAGCCCACTTTAGATATGCACTTCTTATACCAGATTTTTTTAATTTGAAATAATTAAGCCAAAACAACAAAGAACTGAAATCGTCTTATACCAGATTTTTTAATTTGAAGAATACAAGTTCAAAGTGCTAATCTGGTCACTGAAAACAAACTCTATATTAAGTCATTACCCAGAAAGGACTAAAACATAACACTATTTTGTGCAAAGATGGATAAATTAAGTCATTAAGTAATTTTTTTGGCTTTGACGCTACCAGTCAATAGTTCTGCAAATATATTCTCACAGGTTTTACTAAGTGTAATCTGTAAATCAGTTCTATTATTTTTTTTGCATTTTCTTGAATGAATTCTAGTCCTCAAAGTAACATGATAGTAATTCTTTATTTTGCTCTATATGGACTATTTTAACGCATAAGCATCCAATTTGTTCTACAATGTTTTTCAGAATTTCGAGCTCTGGTGTGTAAATTTCTAAAAGCTTAGCAGTAAAAGTCGTGAGGGAGTCCTTGACACACACAATAATAGTTGTTTAATTGGTTACATGTAGGCCACATCTCACATGTTTGAAACACGAAACATACTCTTTAAAGAAATGCAAGGGAAAGACTACATGTGGTGTATGTGAACTCTATAAATCGCTCTTGTCTACACTGGAATAGTCTTATCCCACTACATGCCTCTTGTCTTTCCGTTGATATTTTTCCTATTATACTTTTCATATATATAACCAATGAGTTTGCCTTGATGCATAATCCAAGTAACAATCGATCCTCCTACTTTTCTCCACTTAAATACCAGACTTTCATTCGTACAGGGTTCAAACTCATAAGATATACCTAACTAACACATCACGCACTATGTTCTTACCATTAAACCTAAGCCTTGGGCTCTACTTTTTCCTACTTTATTACAAATTGAGGATTTTGATTTCTGTTAAACCTATCTTCCTTGGCCATATTTGATACTAGATACAACTTCTCTAATCTGAATATTTCAGGCTCAAGGCTGACATTAAGGCTCCTTCCTGGTAGTGTTTTCATAAAATAACCAAAAGACAATGAGAGGATGGTCAACAATAGCAACAATTGGAAGTAAAACAATAAATTGAGCTTTAGCGCAACAAGTTGCAACTTGATATTTGTTGAACACCTATGTGCTAGACCAATCTCACAGGATTAACTAGACTTCCCTCATATTCAACTTTTTGATATTTTCTTATACCATGAGCTGGAACAGGGTACCACCATCAACTGCTGCAAAACTAGAAGCTGAATGCTTTCTTTAGTTGAACACTGAACATGTTATACTAAAAATACCTCAGAACTATAGGACTATCACGGATGATAAACAACACAAAATAAACTCCAAATTCAAAAAGAAAACAACAAAGCAATTGAAGGTGGGCGCTTGTAGTAAGTGCAATCTCTGGAAATGCCAACTTCTGAATACTCATGAACACTATTCTAGTTGATAGGGTATCAAGTGCAAAAAATGCAGAGTCTGAGCTAGAATATATGTCACATCTCTTTGTATCTAGTGCTTCTCACGTGTTATGTATCAGTCTCTCAAATGTAGAGAATTTGACTCAAGTTGGAGAATAAGTGTGCGTACATTATGTGAGGATATATGTTCTGAAGTGAAAGAATACAAAAAAACTTACTTGTTCCAATATTGTTGATGTACTGCTTAACTACATCACATGATTGAGGCAATAACTCTTAGTTGGCATATTCCATTTCTCACCCAAAGATTTAAGCCCTCGTCCACGCCTCTTTCCAATAGCACCAGGCGCAATAAGTGTATATCTGAAAGTACTCTTCGTATTAGAACCAACCTCATTTTCAATGTTCAATGGTTTCATCTTCAATTTGCAAAAATAGCAAAAAGTTAAAACAAAATCAGAAAAATGATAATAATATAATATGAAAGAAATTGTGTCATCATAACGTTTAAAAATAAATAAAATTAATTCATACAAAAATAATTCACCTCATTAGTTCTTTTTCTTTTTCTTTTGTGAAGGACTTCCTAACTCTACAATATCATCATCCATTTATTCCACAATCTAATAGGAATCACGAGGTTGAGTCTTCCTCACTACTTGCCAACCTTTATTTGAATTATCATTAGCATTAAAGCACTTGAGATGCTTGTTTTGCCAAAACAAATGGCTCATTTGTTTTCAAAAATCTATTCGGATTAACACTCACAAAATCATACTCATCCCTTTTAACTCCTTTTATGTTATCATGCACATCAAACCAATTACATCGAAATAAAATCACTCTTCTATCCATGACAAATTGCAGCCCAATCACATTTATTAAAACTCCATAGTAATCAACGTGCTCACTATCTTCATCATTCTCAACAACACCACAATTTTGTGTCCTTTAACTTTTTATCATAATCTTCTACATGAATCTATATCCATTAATGACATAACCATTAGAACGCATCGAATATTTGGTGGGACCACATGAAAGTGAAATGAGATCTTCCATGATACGACTATCATCTCCTTTATGCAATTGTGTAACCTATCAACAAGATTACATTGAATATTTTAGAATGAGTATTATAATATTAAAATATCAACTTTGATATTTACGTATTACTCACCTATCTTTAAATCAATTAATAAACTGTTAGCTCCATTCTGCATAATCCAAGTAACAATCGATCCTCCTACTTTTCTCCACTTAAATACCAGACTTTCATTCGTACAGGGTTCAAACTCATAAGATATACGTGTCTAGCATTGTCATGAGTTTGTGCAAACTCTCTACAAATTTAAGTGAACCATAGTCTCATATAGGAAAGACATAACAATATTGAGATAACATGAAAGAACTATTCATACTTGAAATATGGTAAGACATGATCACAATTCTTCAATATGTATATATGGGCTTGTTCTAATTCATCTGCTTCAAGCTCACATGGTTCTTTAGCTCCTAGAGTTTTTCCAGGTTGACTAAAGATAGATAAAGCACCATTTGATTCTTTTAAACCACCATCATAATTTCGTTCAGGCCAATTGAATTTTGTGTCAACTCTCTGCAAGTACCTTGAACATAAGGTTATACATTCATTTGCAATATAGCCCTTTGCAATACAACCTTCTGGACATGCCCTATTACCTATGAGAGATTTCAAAAAATATAACCATCACTCCACAGGATACATCCACCGATAATGAATCGGTCCAGCAATCTTAGCTTCAGTAGCTAAATGAATAGGTAAGTGCACCATGATATCAAAAAATGAAGGAGGGAAGACCTTTTCTAACTTGCAAAGTGTTGTGGGTATTTGCGCTTCAATATGTTCCAAGTTATCAATTCTCAACTCCTTTGATCCAAGCACGCTAAAGAATATAGATATCTCAATAAGCGGTTCACACACTTCAATGTGTGATCTTTCAGGTTCACACATTGAGAAATATTATATGAAAATCCATCAGGAACCTTTAGATTCTTTAAGAAAAGGCACAATTTGTGCTTATCTTCAGGAGACAAAGTGTAGCATGCCTTTGGAACTTCAATTTTCTTCCCTTTTCGGATAGGATGCATTTCCGTCCTAATGTTCATTTCTGGCAAATCTAATCGAGTTTTAATTATGTCCTTAGTCTTTCCTGTGGCATTCATGATAGTCCCCATGATATTATCACATATTTTATTTCTATATGCATAACATCCAAATTATGTCGCAACAAGAGACATTTCCAATATGGAAGTTCAAAAATGATTCTTTTCTTGTTCCAATTACCCTTTTGATTTTCATGTGATAGCTTCTGCCTTTTCTTTGGATCATTTGACAATTGTAGCCCTTCAAGATCTTGCACTTGATTAAGTATCTCAATATCAAAACGCACTTTTAGTGGAGGCCTTTCCTCTATTGTACCATCAAATGACTCCTTTTCATTTCTCCATTTGTGACTTTGTGAAAGATAGCGTCGATGACCCATAAAACACTGCTTCTTACAATTAGCCACTCGAATTGAGGAAGTGTCTTTATTGCAACATAGACATGCCAATTTTTCTTTTGTACTCCATCCAGATAAATTTTCATATGCTGAAAAGTCATTGATGATCCATAATAAAGAAGCATGCAACTTAAAATTCTATCTAGTTGATGCATCATAGGTCTCAACACCAACTTCCCACAATTCTTTCAATTCCTCTATTAAGGGTTGAAGATATGTATCAATTGCATCTCCTTGACCATTTGGACTCGGAATAAGCATTGACAAAATAAAATTTTCTCGTCTCATGCACAACCAAGGTGGCTAAATTATAAGGAATAAGAACCACAGGTCAAATGCTATGCGAGGTTTTTGAATTTCGAAATGGCTAAAATCCGTCACTTGCAAGTCCAAGTCGAACATTACGAGACTCAACTGCAAATGAAGGATGAAGTTCATCAAATGACTTCCATGCCATTGAGTCCGCCTGATGCCTCATTATTCCATCATCAACTCTTTTATCCTTATGCCATGTCATTAGAGTAGATGTCTTTGTAGACATAAACAGTCTCTGAAGTCTAGGCTTTAAAGGAAAATAGCGTAAACTTTTTGATGCTATCTTTTTACCTTTTTTATTCCTTGGTTCCCCATTATGTGTATTCATTTTCCATCTGGATGCACCACAAATTTTGCAAGAATCAAGTGAGCTATCCTCTTTCCAGTATAGCATGCAATCATTAATATAAGCATCAATCTTGTTGTATGAAAGCCCGAGTTCTCGAATTATCTTCTTTACCTCATAATATGAGTTTGACAAATTAGTGTCATCAGGCAATAATTCCTCTTTCAATAATTTCAATAACATTGTAAATGATGCATTACTCCAACAACCCATACTTTTGATATGAAGCAATTTGATCAAAGAGAAAAGCTTTGAAACTTTTGAATTCATATAATGGCAACTCAAAATCCTTCAATAGGTTGTAAAATTTGTTTGCTTCAACATTTGGTTCATTTCAAGTAAATCTTCACTATCAGTATGTGTAGTTCCTCTATTAAGATTAGGATATAAATCTCTCAACAGTTCTTCTACTTCATCCTCACTCTCACATTCTTCTGCTGCATCAGCAACTTCAATTTCATCTTTAGATTCAGATTCAGAATCTGACAATGACTCACCCAAACATTCTCTATGATGATACCAAAAAGTATAATTACGAATGATTTCATATACTTGCAAATGTGTCTCTTTACGAGTGCCAAAAGATGCATTGTAACATTTGACACATGGACATCGTATTTCATATTCTTCTCCTATTTTTTTCAAAAGCATAATTCAAAAATTTTTGCACGCCGACTAGATAGATTTCATCGAGACGATTATCAACAAGTTCCATCCACTGCTTACTAGGTGTCATAACCTTTAAGAGTACATAAAAGAACTTTAAAAAGATTAACAATACAAAAAATATTAACTTGTAAACAACTTGATACAATTAGATGTATACAATAGGGTTGAACTCTAAGGTTAGATGGTACTAAGAAATATAAAATATTATAAATTAGGATAATTTACACTTTAGTAGGAGGGCTAAAAAGCTACTTTCTTGGCTAGATTATGATATAGGTATTTTACTCTTTTCATCAATGTTGCTCCTTTTCAAGCGCTCATCTAAGAGAAATTTATGGTTGTTCATTTTAGTACACGTGATTTTAGTCATCTTTGTGTACCTAGTATCTGGGGTGAGGTGAGGCTTGCCACTCAACCTATTCCCAAGAGGGAAAACTTTAAGTATCTGGGGTCCATCATCCAGAACAGTGGTGATATCGACGATAATGTCATACACCGTATTGGGGCAGCATGGACCAAATGGAGACTTGCATCTGGAGTACTGTGTGATAAGAAGAACCTAGTCAGGGGGTCTAATAGGTTTGTGTAGTAGTATTTTTTTCTAGCATGTATTGTAACTATTTTGTTGTTTATGTGTTAATTGTATTATATTTTCGTATTGTTATGTGTTTTCTTTTACTTTTGGTCATATCTAGTCCTTTCTGCGTATGGGTTTGTTGTTGTTGTTGTGTACCTAGTATATGCTGCAAGCAGTGAACTTGGCAGCCCCAGCATCATTTACAGACGTTTATTGCCAAGTCTATCCACTCATTTAATTTACAGGTAAATATTTGGAATACCTTTGAGCATGCCCTATATGCAAGTGTTTTGGGAAAAGATTAGGCTGCACAACTTCACATTTACCAGTTCAAAAAAAAAAAAAAGGATAGGCTGCCCAGCTTGCAATTCTTTTGAGGATACTAGTTTGACATGATCCAGTGTCGTAGGGTGCAATAACTCTCCAGCCGGTAACATTAGCACAATAAAGTCCGAAAGTAACAGAAAATATTAATTGGATGAGAAACTTCTGTATATTGTAAGACATATCATGATGAGAGTCAATTAGAGAAACACTTCATTATCTAGAACTTAGCATTGTTTTATTCTCTGTAAATTCTAACAAAACTATGTCTAAAGTAGGACAATTATTTAAAATCAATCAGAATTTAAAGTAGCGGCAAGATATTGAGTTTCTGTTCTTTAGAGATAAAATGATTTGGTCTGTTCATTCTAGACAAAGATAACCATTGGAGAAAGGAACAACAACAAAGTAATACTCTTTGTGGCAAGTACAGAAATAGGAAATCAGAAGAAATTCATTGCAAAGACAACCATTGGAGAAAGGAACAACAACAAAGTAATACTCTCTGTGGCAAGTACAGAAATAGGGAATCAGAAGAAATTCATTGCGATTTTCTTGGTAGAGGGAGAAAGATATCAAAAGGGCTTGACAAGAATGGTACTGGAATAGAGAGAGAAAGATTAGGCTCATGCTATTCATGCTATTTGCAACATTTTAACATCTCAGAATTATGATTGGGAGACTATAAAACAGATCACTGTGGTTGAAAAGGAAAAGAGTTAATCGCCACCTGAAGAGTTCAACAAGGAAAAACTCAACAGAGCCAAAGCATGGCTAATCAAATGGGACATAGATTTCACATTCGCAATAGTAGTTCTTTGGCCTATTCTTATACTTCCTGCGGGTAACTTAAGAAAATTTAATCTTAAGTGATATCACAGTATGAGTGCCCGATAGTTATCTAAGTTGCAAACTTGAAAATGCAGGACAAGTTTGCAAGGGATACTTCACATTCTGGGATGTAATATCTATTGCATGGAGTACAATTGGATCATTAGTGATCATTTCTTTGCCATTGATGGAAAGATGGAGAACAATCCTAAATATTCTTAATGGCATGTTTTCTACCAATGACAGAGTTATGAAAAAATTAGAAGACTTGAAGTCAAAACTGAATGCATTTATTATAGCAACGCCTGAAGTACAGAGAGTATATTTACTTGACAAAGAAAGAAGCAAGAAGGAACCATCATAATCTTATAAGATTGTTACTTCACCAAATCATTGAATTTCCAGAGAAAACAAGTGGATCAGTGTGTATTTGAAGAAAGCTCTTCAAATATTTGGGGGTATAATTCCATCTGATGTACGTAGATTAATCCTAGGGTAACTATAGTTGTGTCTTGCTGTTGATTTTATTTGTCATTTGTCAAGGTCTTGGTTATTGGATTCATTAATTCTAATGCTGAGTTAAGCACTTAAATTCTCGACTTGAATCTTCTAAGTCCAGGGATGGCCTCCACCTGACCAGAGAATGAATTTTACATGATCAGGGTCCAAATTCCGACAGACACAAAAACACTAGATAATTTCTTTTCATCTAACCCTTGGTAGGAAGAGCTACCTACTACTTGTCTTGATGAGAGGTAGAACCACGTGGTGGGATAGTACAGGTGAGCAAAAGCTAGCCAGCACCATTATTATCACAAAAAGAGAAATTGAAGCTGGCCTAGCACCATTATTTTCGCAAAAAATGAAGATGTGACCAGAGAAACTCATTGAGTGATCACTGAGTATAATAGAAACACAACATTCTCAACAAACAGATAAGCCAATGAAGGAAGTTGAAAACACTAACTATTTCAGACATTCAAAGTTGATAATCAATCACAATACTCAAGATTCTAATCTTCAATCATCTCCCACAGTCAAAAATCACAAGACTCCAAGATTCTCATCTTCAATCATCTCCCACAGTCAAAAATCACAATACTCCAAGATTCTAATCTTTTACGTGATCATCAAAACATGTGAAATACATTACTACATCGATTTAAAGATAGAAAATTAGAGAAAGAAAATCACCTCTGAATGTAGCAAACCCAGACGATTGATGGAGAAGCCCATAACGAGTTGGTTTAGGGTTATTATCGATAGCGATGGAATTGAAGCTACGTGTTTCTGGAAAAAAACGTGCTATGAGTAATATAATTAGAATTAAAACTGCAGAGGCCAGAGGTTTTACCTTTTTTTTACCTGGACTAAAACTCTTGGCTCCTAAATAATTTCTAGTGAAAATTTTTACCGCCTAAATTTTTATAAAAACTAATTAATATTTTAGTATAAATTGGTGGTAGTATATTTCCCACCAAGTATTAAAATTACATTTAGCGATCAGTTACTAAATTTTTTAGAGATCAAGTTTAGTCTCTTCGCAAAAAATTATATAAATAAGGGTCAGATTATAATCTAGTCCTAATAGATATACTTTTAGAGATAAGATTATTAGTTCGTCCCTAAAATCTGATCTTAAATAACTGTTTTTCTTGTAGTGCTAAACAATACTCTATGGCTACTACACAAACTAACTCCAATTGATGTAGACTTTTTCTAACTTGTTCAAAGTTAACTCTAAGAACACAAGAAAGCAAAACCTTACAATGCAACCCATGACCCCTTTATAACTTAGGAGTTGATCTTATAATATTAGAACATGAAAACAATATTAGGATGACTCTATCAGGTCTCTTGATGACTATGCTGATGTCGGTTTTTCCTCTTGAGAGCACAAAAATCACCTTTTTATTTTTTGAGAATATGTTGTATGTGTTCAATGATCTCATGTCATGGAGATAGCATATAATGGTGAAAATTGAAAATTTAGTATTTTCTCATTGGTTTGTCAGGCAAAACTACTCTACTTTATTTCTGACCAACCATCACAGACAACAATTTTTATAGTTGGAACGCATTTCAACAATCGCGACTTGAGACTCATAGGATCAGGTCCATCAGTTAGGTCCCATGATTTGTTAAACCATCAATTCTGGAATATAAAACACAGACAAAATATGAACTAGCACATTGGATAGCTCTGAAATATATATACTCTATAGTAGACTAATCGATTGAATGTTCTTTACTTTATGAGTTACATTGAGTCATTATATCATCTTATTAGAGAAGCATTTCATTGTAGTAATTTGTTCAATTGGAGAACGTTGATTCAAGCTAGAGGCAGCTTGAAGAGATTAGCTCAATATTCAACAATTGGATTAGTCAGCTTGTAATTAGTTCAGCCCATTACAATAATAGCTAGTCGAAGGGTTATTTTATACCTTCAAGCCAGGGAGATTTCATGCTGAAAAAGATTGTATGTGTTTTTATTTTATAGTTTCTACTTATTGTCTTTCAACAATATGTTTAGTGAAACATCCACTCAACTTGGTCCATTGTAACTAATCCAGCAAATTAGAAACTTTAGCTTAAAAATTGTAGTATATTAGCGCAAAAATTATTTTGTCACGATCCAATAATTCCACCATTCTTGCGTAGTATGGATATCTTTATTACAAGAAGTTGAAGCCCTAAAATTAAAGATACAAAGATATGGTAAAAGTTCACAAATTCTAGTACAAAAGATGCCCTTCTTGTCAAACAGTTGATATATTCTCCCACTTGCCACCAATAATTAATTTGAAATAATTGATAAGTTCCGGTCCCCCTAAAAACAAACCCACACAATTTGTTATCGGTTATAATCCGTTTAATAGTGGCCAACGTGGCTTTTCGATGCCGGCTGGGGTGTGCCTTTCATCAACTTTGAAATTTTCCCTGATCTTAGGTAGGGGCGGATCTACGTGGAGCGTGTTGGGTGTTTGAGTATTTATTAACTTCGAAAAAAATTATGTATCTATATAGAAAATATATAAAAATTATATAAATATAAAGATAAGCACCCCGTGAACAAGAAATCACATGAGTGATATTTTACTTGATTCTTGCTGTCCTCTTAAAGATCAAAGCAAGTGTCTTTTCAGAAGGTCAAAACATAAATGGACAGAGATAACAACAGTTGGAATCTAACCCGGTAGAGGTGCTTCAAAATGTTAAGCTTTGTCCACTTGTGTTCATTTATCACTAAACTATTGCATATGGTTTTTCCCTTATTGGTAATCAGTAATGTTCATTATGGGGCCTCTTTAATGAACATTACATGCACATCACATTCCTATAACCTCAAGTTTGATCCGTGACTACTTTCCCGATGCAGACCACTTAGAGTTTAGATATTTTGTAAAGCTTATACTTCGAAGACAAAAAAATATCATAATAACAGAAAATAAAAATAGTGATCTTTTCTCATCAAGAAACACGTTATGCTATAAAAGGAATTAATACGTATATTATCCAGGACCCATCCTGCACTAGCATATCTTTTTTATAGTTTAAACACCATTAATGACGATCAAATCATGACCGACTTATTTTCAAGGAAATTTCTTTCTTTCAAAAGAAAACATTTCCCATTCCAGTATTTACCATTGGATCGTAGCAGTGTACAAGCTCATCCCCACCCCACTTGAGAGTTTTTACTATAAATGGAGAACCTTGCATTCCCATTTTCATCACAAACAACTAACTTTAGTTATTTAGAAACAAAACAATCAAAAAGATTAGGGAAAGAGATATGGAAGGTTTTTGTAATAACCGTTGCCATTTTCTCACTTTCTTTCTTATTTTATTAGCCTTCACTACTTCAGCTTCAGCAGCAAGACCAGTCGCCGAACGTACAAATACAGAGTTCATAAGAAAATCTTGTAAGTCAACAACTTATCCTAACCTCTGTTTTAACTCTTTAGCAGGCCGTGCAAGTGCTATTGGAGTTTCCGCTCATCTTATGGCCCATGCTGCCCTCACCATCAGCCTCGAAACAGCACGATCAACATCTGTCATGATGATGAAGGCGGCACATGGCCAAGGCATGACTCGCAGAGAGGTTGGCGCGATGCATGACTGTGTGGAGGAACTAAGCGACGCAGTCAGTGAACTCAGAAAATCTATGGGGGAAATGAAGCAACTAGGGGGGAGAGATTTTGACATGAAGATGAGTGATATTCAAACATGGGTAAGTGCTGCCTTGACAAATGAGGACACCTGCACTGACGGGTTCGCTGGAAAAGCGATGAACGGGAAAGTTAAGACAGTAGTAAGGGGAAAGATTCTCAAAGTTGCACATATGACAAGCAATGCGTTGGCTTTGATCAACAGCCTTGCTTCCCTTCACGGCTAAACCAAAAGATCAATCAATACGTATATAGTCTGTCTTTCACCAAGTGTACTTAATTACTTCTTTCTTGATTGATCCCTGCAGTAGCAGGGCCTCAGCTTTAGCTGAGTGTGTTATGTTCGATATGCATTTATAGAAAAGGCATACAATCGAATATATGTTACTCCGTTGTTAATCTCAGTCACTCTTAGTTGTGACAGACAGTGAGACAGCGATCAATATTTAAAATGCAAATGTGACAATAGAATGATTAGGACCCCGCAGTCAAATCCGACTAAAGGTGAGTATATACATGTTAAGTTCAGCCTCCTGCCACTACATGTGGTGAACACTGATTTTCATGATGAATTCGAGTTTCCGGAGTAATTTCCAGTTTTTGGAACAATTTCCGAAATTTTCTAAGGAAAGGCTAGCTTAAGATTTAATCACTATTCTAGTTTATAATTTGGACTCCTTTTTGATAAACAATTCAAATCCATACTTCACAAATACTATTTCTCCCAACCAAACACCAAGATAGTTTATACATAAACTGAAAACTACATTCCACTGTGTTTCAGGTTTCACAAAATCTGAAAAAGCTTTTCATTTGTTGGTTTTAAATCTGGAAAATAATTCTGCGCAAAAAAATAATCCATCAACCCTCTTCATCATATATTTTAAGGAAAGAATTGTGGAATGTTTAACGAAATAATAACTGTAAACAGGCTTTGAGCTTCGTTGTTGGAAGAACTTGTGACCTAAATTACTCTGCCCCATCTAAGGCATGAGTCAATAACCAACTTGCTTTTAAATATTTTGGGAGATGGATAGCCATTTTCAGATAGCTTTCCAGAGAAAGCGGGCCCTTGAGACAATGAGTTACATCAGCGCTTTATGCCAATAGACTTTGTTTGCATGGATGGTACTATTGGATCACATGTTGCACTAAATTTAGTTGTCGAATGGCGTTCCTTAACTATAATCACCAGTTTGGGTTTGTTTGATATGTTTTGGAAATATTTTATTGGACTTATTTATTTTCTGTTTGATATTTAAGCAAGTAATATTTATATATAACCTAGACAAGCATTTATGATGTAGAATTAATATAGAATGTCCCATGTGAAATTTGATTTTTCCCAATTCCTTAAAGGAGATGTGTTGTATGTCTCAAAAGAGTGGCAAAAACATAAAGATGATGCAGATTTCTTTCATTGCTTTTATTGAAACAAACAAATAATACAATTTTCAAGAGTGTGAGATAAAATACAAAAAGATTATCAGACACTATGCTTCTAAGTTGTAACCTTTCTTTCTGCCTGAAGTTCCGATAAGGTACTCTTTTGGCAAAATGAGAGTAAGGAAATTTCAATAAATCTGTACATATTTGAGTTACTATGTCCACAAGTATCCAGGATCTACACTCTTCAAAAATATCAACGGATGCGTGCTCCAAACATTGTGTATTTTTGAAGGATCCTCCAAACACGGGTACGGCAACATTTTTGGAGAGTTCAGGACTAGGGATGTGCTTTGAAATAAGCTAATAGGCCAACAAGTGGCGCATTTACATATGTTGCTGGTTCTGACTGGGCAGCACTAGGCCTAGAATCAGCAAAATAATCTTTGATATCTGGTCCTCCAACCACTGCCCCTATATGCAAGTTGGGATTTGGGCTTTCACTGAGGAAATATTGTGTCCCTTCTTTACATCCAATTTTCTCTGGATGTTTATCAATAGATGGCAATGAAGCCCCTCTATGGTGTATTCTTTGAGGAAATTTTGTTCCAAATCCAACCATGTATGACATGTTCATTGGATTTATCCCAAGAATATAATTCACCTGCAAATATCATATGTACCTTCATCAGTTTAATTTTCTTTCAAATTTATCACGATTTCGTTGTTATTCTAATACGTAATTAACACTCACTATAATACCTGGCTTCTTGCAAAACGAATTAGCATCTTTTGAGTTACATCAGTGTTGCCACAACGAATGACTCTGCTCTTCATGTAGCGCGCATAGGTAAGAAGTAGAAATGAAAAAGAAGTTGGATTTTGCATATTACAAATCCCCGATTTGTACATGAGTCCACCTGCAAAAGGAATTGACCATGAAAACAATTACTTACAATTATCTTTTTGCTTTTGAAGTGGGAGATAGAAGGGTGGGGTACTATACCTGGAGTGTATCTGACTGTATTGGTGGGAGATTCAGGCAATACACTGCAGACGAATGTATCCGCGTATGGAAGGAAGGGGTTAGCATTTGAAGGATTATCGAGAACAAACTGCAGCAATGTCCACAAAGGTGAAAGATGTTGGATTGCATCGAAGACAAGAGTTAGTAATTATATATTTAGGATAAATAAGAGCTTGGTGTAGCTAGTTAATAAACCTTGGAGATAAGCACATTGATACCAGCATGCTTCGCATCCCATCCAAATTCTGATAAGCCGCTTTCCATGTCTGATTTGAAGTTTACTATGTTCTGCTTGACGTAGCTCCAATACATAGGCTTTTTTGTACCTTTGAGGAGCCACGCTGCAGCCCAAAGCAATTCATCCTATTCAATTTGGATCATCCTTGTTAATTAGGAATACTAAGGACTTGCTGAATGTCGAAACAATTTGAAGATTATTAAGCCTTCATACTTACTTTGTATCCATTGTAATCGCAATAGAATGGGCACACCCAAGGTCCTATGCTGTCATTGTAAGATCCCCTGTATTTATCTGCAAACCCGAAAACCTGAAATCCGCAGTTAGCATTATTTTCATCTCAACTGTTTGATAGTACCAAAAAGGAACACTCTAGTTATCTCATCAATAATACTTCCTCTGTTTCCAAATATTAGTCGTTATGGCAAAGCCAGTATCACATTGTTACCTGAACAGCTCTGTTGACGAGCAATTTGGAATATGCGGGATCAGTATGCTTAAAAACCACGGAAGCAGCAGCTAGAGCAGCAGCGATCTCAGCAGAAACTTCAGAACCAGGAGCTTGTGCAGTAACTGCAAAAGCAGTACGAGGAGTGTCCATATCTTCAGGCCTTTCCCAGCAGTTGTGATCGGCCTCCGCATTACCTACTTGTGCATATACGACGTTGGGAATGTTTGTTGCCTTCAAGAAATAATCAGTGGACCACCTGATAGCCTCCATGGCATGCTGCAAGTCTGGTCCCATTGAATTTTTAAACTGCTCGACACTCCAAGCCAACATGGTCGTCGTAAAAGCCATTGGAAAGTGGAACTTGACATTGTCACCAGCATCATAGTATCCACCAACCAAATCCACCTGAAAAAGATTCTTGTTTCTCTAAAATTGGGGCAATATGTATTTGTATTAACAAGATTAAGAGCATGACAGTCCGTCCATTTGAGTTCAGAAAAATAAGAAAATTGTTGCATTAAACTAAAAATGTATCAAAATGTCATTTGAATCGTGTCACGCCAAGTAAGTTGTTGGAATTAAAGACTTACTAAATATTAAAAGCTACCGAGTAAAATAAGTAAGGTGAAGTATCATATATTATGTATACTTACACCCTTGTCAGCTCCATCAAGAAGAGCAGAATCCTTTCTCCAAGTCATGCGCTGGTTAGGGGGTAATTTACCAGACCTTTGCCCCTCGAAGAAGAGAATACTCTTTGTCAATGCATCAGCATAATTAGGATTAGGAACCTTGATTGCCACAACCGTTGCAGTCAAACAGACAAATGTTGCTGTTAGTACTTAAATCTGTACATATTTGAGTTACTATGTCCACAAGTATCCAGGATCTACACTCTTCAAAAATATCAACGGATGCGTGCTCCAAACATTGTGTATTTTTGACTTGTTTGACATTATATATATAGTTGTTCAAAAGAACATCTTCTGTTCCTTGAATGCTATTCCATAAAGATAGGGAAAGCAAGCCTTGGAACTACAAGTTCATTCTACAAAAGCAGACTAATGATCTCTGGTTGAAGTCTTGCAGGGGGTCACCACTTTTTGAACTCCATTCATATATTAATCACATTGGTGTTATGGCGTATTTCATAGGATACGGAAGTTACCTTTATGAGTGGGAGGCTACGCCAAGCAACTTGCCATAGTATTAGTTCATGAACTATTTGCTATAACTTGCCATAGTATGCTTGTATCAGTCGACTAATAAAATGAAAAATGAATTTTTTTTAGACGATTTGACTAGAATATAATATGATTTGTTAGAAAGAGAATTTGTTTCAACAAAAAGCATAAAGAGATGTAAAATCCAAAGAGCCGACGTCCACCTTTTCAAGCATTGCAAGATCCTTTCCAAAATTAAAGTAAAATTACGAACAAGAGTTGACTCTAGTTATTGCTTCAATTTCAAGTTTCTTCCTACCTTTAGTTTCATCTTTCCCCAAGCATACAATTTGTAAATGTGCCGTACATGTCTTTATTCTTCATATCTCCCCCGTTTCAATTTACAGTGATCACGGAAAATGATATTTTTGAAATTTAAAGATAATAAAATACTTAAATAACTATTAAATCATCTCATTAAGAATAAATTGACAAGTTAAAATTAAATTGTTACTTACTAAATATAGAAAAAAATTATTCTATTTTGGAACGACTAAAAAAAAATGTTACTTAGATTCAAAGGGAGAGTAGCTTGATTAGCTTACTTTTCCGTTATGTATACTAAAAGTTAGATCTTCATCACTCTTAACCATCGTAAAAATACCAAGCACATAGATGTAAATTGTCACATCATAGATGATAGAACTAGCTGAAGATTAGAGCATTAACTTACAAGTTTAATCCTCCAAAGTCCGATTTGTAGATTTGTTCACAAAGGTCATGTCAAGAAGTCCAAAGAATTATCTTGGATCCAAACTCATGTTTTGTGATGCACAAAATTAGTTTGAGTGTTGACTGTATTTTATTTAGCAACCTAACTTTAATAATCTCCCTTTATGCGTAATAATCATTAGGCTACTAATAATGAGATAATTAGGACTCTTTTCTTTTGTATAAATAGCTTATGTATCTTTCACTTTTTCTAATTGATCGGAATACATTAAATTATTTCATTCTTAATTGCTTTTTATTCAATTTTTCTTTTCCCATTTTCATTTCTAGCCTCCACAACCCCCTCCCCCCCGCCCCCCGGTCCTCCTCATTTGATTGCTTATTGTGGTTGAAATTGAATGATTAATGTTCTATTAAGCTAATATTGTATATATTCTTAATAATTTGTATTGGTTTGGTTGAAGAGAATTAAAGAACATTGCAATTTGTATGTGATTTGTTGAGCTTGAAAAAATTGATGAAGAGATAAAGTTTATTGACTATTGAAGGTTTAGGTGGATATAACCATTGGAAATTATCTTTCTTCGTATTGTAAGATTGTAAATCATATTTAGAGTAATTTAAAGTTGATTTTGAGCAAAAATGTGTAAGTGAAATTTTATACAACAATTTATGGTGATTCATCAGTATTTTGAGTCAATCTAGACTTGTTAAAATTTGTGGTTTTAGTTTTGGGGGTTTGTCAGCATTTGTGGAAAGTCAAGTTATATCCAAAATCCTAACCATTTATTAGAGTTTAACGATAAATATTAGTGATTCGTTAGGATTTGACCATAAATACTCATTTTCCCATAAAACAATATTTTTATTGATTTAGGCACTTCCCTTAATTAAATATATATAGCTAGGGATTAGCTAAAAATTATATCCCTAATTAAACCATAATCCATGGAGGAAAAAACTAGCACCAATATTGATTTTCTCACCAAAAAATAGCCACATATTTCTCTATGAAGAATCCCTATCTATCATTTGACTAAATTCCGACACAATAAGTTGCCGAAAATAGGGAACTTCTAGCAAAATCTACCATTAACTATGTATATTAGTTAGAAATCTGAATTCTCTAGCTAAAATTCATAGCTAATAGCATATTTTTTTAAGTGTTTGAAATCTTGACAATTCATCTGAATTTACAAGTCTATTCTTGCAACTTCTTATAACATAATTAACATTTGAATGATAACATTGAACATTTTATTTCTGCAAATCACTCATATTATTGGTAGCAAAATTTCATAATATAATAGTTTGATGATACAATCAAAATTCACTCAAATTATAATTTTTTTATTTTAGATTTTGGTCTAATAAGCCTGATTTTTTCATGCTTTTTCTATATGTTTTTAATTTAATAACTCTAAAGGTGGTTTTCTATTTTTAAAGGTAAAGAACAATTATCCAATCCAAAATTTTCATGTTAATCATTTGACAACAAATTATGAAATTAATGAATCACACATAACATCTCATTGAAACACGGGAAAAACTAGTAAATTTAATATTATTAGATGATAGCCCTGGCCAATCACCACTTCTTTTTTAAATGAAAGAATAACAACTTTTTCATTTCCTTGCAATTTGAAAAACTAACGTAAATCCATCACAAGATCTCATCAAATATGACGCTTTCAACCTTTCATTTTACAGTGTTTCAAAACAAATACTTATCATTTTTTCCATAATTTTTTAATTCTAATAATTTATATGGAATGTTTACAATTATAAAACTCAAAAAATTTGGATATATATTATATACATGCTACCACACGATTCAAAACATTCATTATCTTTTGAAATTTCATATCCTGTTAATTAAAACACATAAAATAAAATAACAAAGTAACCTGGTATGTTAAGCAATAGAAAAAGAAAACATGTACGGTAAATTTAATAGTATAATTTCTTATAGCACTGTTCTTTTAAATATAATTATAACAATCTTTCAATCTCCTTACAAAAATCATCTCAAAATTTTATCAAACATGACCTTTTTAAATATTTTTTCCAATCTTCTTATGAAAATTATTAGAGTAGAAGATTTTATCGAACAAGAGTATCCTTTTTTTAAAAAAAAAAAATTTAAGCTTAAAGTTTAACAACTAAAATTCTAATATAGTTCAATCTCATCATCAAAATTTAATTCATCATCTATAAAAAAAAAAAAAAATTATACGAATAAGTACATAGTTTTCACTGAGCATAATCTCAGTATAATCTCTCTCACAATTTTTGGGATTGTTCTCTTCGGTAAAATTTCATGAATAAACATGCTTCATGTTCCCTAACATTACAAATTTGACCCAGTCCAATATTCGAGGTTGAAAACGTGCTAAAAATTGTCTATGAACGACACCATCAATCTCCTCATGAACTCCTCAAAATACATGATGAAGTACTTCTTGGCCTATTATGAGTTCTGCAATTAAAATGGAAATGGAATAATCATTTTGGACTACAATTTAAGATATAGACTAGATTCAAAAATAAAACTTGAAATTAAATAATAGTCATTTTAAATTGCTGTTTAAAGAATCAAATTTAGAACTAAAAGTGAATAGATTTAAACGGATGTTCTCGTTGCTATTTAAGAATTGGAGAAATAAATTTTAACTAAGAAAGCCTTCTCTAGACAAAAACCCTAAAAAAGCCTATAACTCTATTGGCGGTGCCGATGGCCGCAGCTACCACCGGTGGGACTAGCCCATCAGAGGACTTCCCACCGCTTATGAATGGTAATAACGGATCAACGAATGCAGATTGAACCCCTATTATGTTTGCAAGTTTATTGAAGTCTAAAATCAATCAACCAGTATTGCTTGTGGTACCAATCAAGTCTGTGAGTATGCTTCATGGAGAACCCAACATCACTTGGAAATCTTCGGAAGTAAAATCCTTAATCGTTAAGGAAAACCTTCAGTATGCCACTGTCGGGAAATTCTCGTATGGTAAGCCATATATTATTGCACTGAGAAAGCAGATCCCGGGCTAGTGTGGCATTAAAAGTGAATGTACAATTGGAGTTTTGGACACTAGACATATTCTGATCAGATTGACAACAACCTTTTATATACAGGCAAAAGAGAAATATTGGCAGATGCGCATGCTGAAATGGAACATGTGGTTTGAGCCAGACGTGTAAACAACTGTTGGAGTGGCATAGATTTCATTCCCAAATCTACCACCAAACTTCTTTGTGAAGGAAGCCATATTCTCAAGCCGCTGCAGTGGGTAAGTCGTTAACTGTTGATATGGCTACACTAAATCAAACCAGACCCAGTTGCATGAAAGTGAAAGTGGAGGTGGATTTAACAGCTACATTGCCACAAAGGATACGTATTACAGAGGAGAATGACTCTACTGAATCCAGATTCAAATTAATTAAAGTTCAATATGATTATATGCTAAAGTATTACAAAGAATGCTGCACAAGGACATGATGAGGACACTTGTTGGACGATCCACCCTGAACTCTATGAGTATAAAAAGGATGAGGAGGAGACACAAAAAGCAAAAGCATGTGAGAAAAATGATCCCAAGGAACAAAAGAAAGGGGAGAAGGGGCGATAAAATAATAAGATGCATAAGCAGGAATGGCTTAGGAGAAGTAAAAACGTCTATAAAAGAGACAAGTATGGCCATATAGAAAGGAAAGCTGATGTACAAGATCAAAACCCTTATGACGTGTTAAGGGAGGAGGACAAGGTAGAGAAAAAAGGGGAACAAAAAGAGAAAATAGAGGAGACACCTATTGCCACTAAGGAATGGGTTAATCAGACATTTGGAAACAAACAACCTACTCAGATTGAAAAGAAGGTTGAAAAGGGGCACTTGAATGTAATGCATCACAAAGAAGGGAACGAGAAAAGGGACAAGGGGGAAGAAGATATATTCACAAATACAAACATCAACACGGATGGTGCTATTGTGGTGTATACCGGAAACAACAATAAGGCCACTCCTCTAGCTATACAAGAAAACAGTGAACCAAAGGATCAAGAAGTTAGAGCTGTGGATGGTGAGAAGAATGGTGTCAAGGATAAGGTGGACATGACAAAGGCCATAGAACTAGCTTCTACACAAGGAGATATGTCACCGACCTATTCAGGAAAGTTAAAAGATAAATACACCAAGCCTAAAAAGCTAATAAGTTGGGACAACACAGTTTCACAAGTAGCGTCAAGGTAATCAAAGAGGACGATGGTGAAGAATCCAAAGTATCTATGAAGGCGTTGATATGGAATACTAGATTAGTGAATACCCAAAAGGCATTCATCAGTCTGATCAACCTTCATAAAAGATTTCATTTTTACTTAATTGGATTGATGGAACCATTTATGGATAGGAGGGAAATAGACAATTTCAAACTTAAGTTGGGTTTTCAACAAGCCTATGTTAATATAAATGGGAAAATATGGGCTTTTGTGGATGAATTAATGGAGGTAGAAATCATAGGAGATGAAGATCAAATGTTGACATTACACATTTTCAACCATGGGTATGATGTTGATTTGTGTGTATCGTTGGTATATGCAAAATGCACCCATGAGGAAAGACTTCCTTTGTGGGAGTCATTATATAATTTAGCAGAGGGTATTGATATCTCGTGGTTAGTAGGAGGAGATTTCAATACAATTTCCTCACAGAAAGAGAAGTTGGGGGCAGACCAGTAACTGAAGTTGAGACAAGGGACTTTAAACATTGTCAGGAGGTATGTAATTTGGAAGACATTGGTTTCTAGGGTAGTAAATACACCTGGTGGAATGGAAGAACAAATGATCAACGTATTTTAGAAAAATTGGATAGAGTTGTCTATAACAACAAATTACAGGACATGTTTTCGATTATGGAAGTGGAACATTTATTGAGAGATGGATTAGATCATGCTCCTCTATTACTGACTATTGATACAGTCAAAGAGTATTTTGTAAAACACTTTAGGTTCCTGAACTTCTGGGTCAAAGAGGAATCATTCAGGGAGGTGTTTCAGAGAAATTGGAAAGCTGACTTTGAAGGTAATTCTTTTATTCTATTCCATCATAAAATGAAGAAGGTCAAGAAGGGGCTTGCACAGTGGAGTAAGGACACATTTGGTAACATTTTCCAAGAAATTATTACTTTGGAAGAGGTGAACAAGGAATTGGAAGCTAACTTTGAAGCAGATCCTTCAGAATCTAATAGGGCAGCACTTCATAAGGCCCAGGCAGAAGTGAGACAATAATTAAGCAGAGAGAAGGACTTTTGGAGACAAAAAGCTGGCATGGAGTGGTTTAAAGATGGGGAAAGGAATACAAAATTATTTCATACAAGGGTGAAGGGTAGAAGGGCTAGATCGAAAATTAAGAGAATCTAAGATGAGGATGGTTGTTGGTTAGAGCAGCAGGAGTAGATGTCCCTAGCAACATTGATGCACCAGCTATCCAACATTTCATCCTTCTTACTTTCTTAAAAATATTTTGCACCTTGTAGAATATGTGGCAAAAAAGAACTAATTCTAACAATTTGTAATTGCTTACCAATGTTTTATGAGTAAGTGAGTTCAAATTTCACAAGTTCATTAAGAAGATCTTGTTCACAATCTTACTATTAGGAGCACTTGTTTGAGCCATAAGTTGTCCCGCACTTAGTGGTGGAACTATTATGGAATGACTAGGTGCAAATGCAGGGCCTACTAGACTTAACCTGTTGCGTACTGGAGTGGCTGTAACATGCTCCTTCTCCCCTCAAATAGCTATCAAACTCCTTGCACTCGTACCACCTCTTTGGCCATTCTCAGCTTCAAAGTTTTTGGTTGAGTACATTGGAGTTTATACTACCATTGTATCCATATTTTGGCCATTCCTCAAAGAGTTATTTTTATAATCATCTTGTTCCTCACTAAATGACTCTATAGATTGTGTTGGTACCTTATATGCACTGTTTAAAGTGTCTATTGAGGGCTTCAAAATGGGGACGGGGTAAACCAAACTAACAACATGTTGTTTCACTAACATGTTTGCTAATTCAAGATATACAACATGAAGTTTAGGATTGTCTAGACTATCTATTATTTCTCTCTAATTGAAAGTGCATCAAACGAGTTAGGACAAATAATGTCCTATGAGGAATTTGATCAAACACCTTACTTCGTCACAGAACTTGACTCACTATCCTGAAGCAAAATGTTAACTACATTATGCATGTGTTGCTTGCCCATTACTCATAAGGTCTATTCATTATCACCAACTTTATCTTTACCTTTTCTTAACTACTTGGCTTCCATGGAAATCCTAGCGTCATCCGCAACTATTCTCAAATTTACTTCTACCGCGACTTCCATTCTTTAGCTCATTGCCCATTTTCTTCATTTTCATGATCCAAAATCTCATTCGTCCCATTACTATTATGAAAATTCTCAATTTACTGCTCATTTATGATAGGTTGTACACCATTGTCGTAAATTTTTTAGTGTGCCCAGAATTCAGTTTCTCACTTCTAATCACTAGAGGTTGAGGATTTGAATCTTTAGATATTTTTCCATGTTGTGCCTCATCATTGACTTCATAATCTACTTCCTAGCATTTAAATAATGCTTGCATCACCTTTAAACTTTTCAAATGGAAGTCCATCAACTTCTTGTTTCCCGCCTTTAATCTTTTCCACTTTCTTTTCCCCAACAAGTGGCACTTATTTTTATTATGTCTTTGATTTTTGCGGTGGTTGCAATATGATGGTAAGTTATCATAGACAAGCTCCTAGAATTCCTCCATATTTTAATAGTCCTTTATTTGTAAATTGAAGCCTCAACCTATCTAATAGTGTTTCAACTAAATCAATAATCACCTTCACACTTTCACCCTTGCTACACTAGGTCTTGACTTCATTTGCATACCTTTATCGATTTTTCCAACTACCTAGGTATGGATAATAACGAGCTCTTCTCAAACAGCTTTGTAAACAAGTTTGGAAGAGAAGTTCAAACTACCACCTTTTCTCCTTTATCGACCATGGAAAACCTCGAATTTGATGCTCCTTTCTCTTGTGCATAAGTAGGTGACGAATCTTAATAAAGAATTTATAAAGTCATCATATTGAACAACCCTAGCAAATAATTATCTAGGGGCAAGTAATCCCATTAACCACTGCCCCTTGATGCCAAACACTTTTGGCAACAAAATTACCATAATTGGTAAATCTGGTGTTCCTAGGTGCTTCACCACTATGACTTAATGTAGTCCTTTCTTCTTAGACAGTTCTTGTTGTTTATCCATTCTAAACTGAAGTGGGGGAATTCAATGGATAACTTCAACAAGTTTAGATTTTAAGCATGAAGCATAAGAAACTTGAAGGTTAGGATTGAAAATTTATTCTTTAGAGTATGGAGAAGTCTCTCTCATGGACAAGGACTGGGGAGAGATAGTGGAAGCCATAGAGATAGATAAATTGCCACCATGTTGCCAAAGGACAGGATATAGTCGTAGGTTGCTCTCCTAACTAGCCACCCCTCCTCATTTCATGCTCCTTATTTGTTTTAATCGCATAAAACTTGTAGGGTATTTCTCTAACACTGACTTTATACTCTCAATTTACTTTTTTGAAAGTTCTAAGGCAATTTAAACTTCCTTTTAGCCCCTTGATGACTCCATAGAGATGTTGGTCCATATATTTACCAACATAGATTGATAGTGCAACCAGGTTTGCACTTTTCCCTGTAGATATGGTCTTTATGCATAATCACACATTATATTATTGGCTTGTTTTTTTCTTTTCAGAATCAGACTATTAAGTAAAATCATACTTTTGCATGCAGTTTCAAAAAAATTCAAATAAATGGAGACACTAACATTCTGGAAATTCATTATCAACTTGGACAAGTTCCACAGATTCAACTTGGAAAAAGCTGTGTGCCACGAGGGGTTTTTCATAATGGCTCCCAACCATTGAGATTCATCCAATAAAAGCCTTTCTCGTCCTCTGCTATTAGCAAATTCCATCACCTCTGTTATGACTTTCATTTCACAACCTCCTGGAGAAGATCATCTTGTCATTAAGGTTTATGGTGCAAGTATTCTTTCTCTTAAGGATAAGTAAGCCATCCAAGTATTGTTCTTGCTTCTGTCTCTCTTCACAAAAAAGAGAACAAGATGACTTGTTTTCTATGTAAGTAGTCTTAGATGAATAGAATGTTGAGACTCTCTAATAAGGATGAACAAGATGTGGGATGTTTTTATAAGCTTCATCCAGATGTTGATACCAAAGGATTTGGTCGGTCATTTTGATCACTAACTTTAGTTGAAGATGTAGCCAAGTCCTTTCTTCTTTGCTTTTGCCGGTAAGTTTGTAGATGCAACAAAATGAAGAATGGAAGAAAGAAGATGCAAAACCTTGTTAAGTTTCTAAAACTCAAAGATCAACACATGCATTAGAAGTAAAGTTAGATTGTTTGACCATCTGAATGAATTACTATGATATTGATGCGAGTGGTTGATGTTAAAAATGTATACATTCTCTTAGGTGGAAGACATCTTTGGATCTTGCAAAGGCTCTTTGTGATCTACAACTAAAAAAAGTCATGTCTAAAAGAAAGAGACCAAATATTGGAGATTTTTCGAGTCCAGAAGAATTAGCAAGTTTTAGAGAGGAAGAGCTAAAAAGCAAAGACAAATTCAGATATAGAGCCGGAGAATTGATTATCTTGGCTAACAAGTTGTTGATAGAATAATTAAGTTGTCTATGTTTATAAAAGATAACATTGTTGATGAACCAAGTGCAAGGTTTTTTTTTAATTGAAAAAGATAGTTTCATATTTAATTAAGGATTACAAAATGAGGTGCTTGGGTCACACCCATACTGGTCTGCCTGTGGATGGGACATTAGCATTTACATAATATCATGAGACATTATAGTTTGGTGGGGGAGCACTTGTCCTTACATAGGTACAACTAGAGTAATCTGCCCCCAAAAACTTTTGTGCCCATGCTGAAGGTGTTTCTAAAATAACTGGCTCTTCTTCATAGCTCCTAGTGGTTTTTATCTTGCTTAATGCATCTGTAACTTGGTTTTCCCCCCCTAAAGATATGTGCCATTGCTACATTCCCCATACTCTGCATCAAGGATTTGTACTCAAAGATAATGTTAGAGTATAGTGGATTATGAGATATAAGCATTTGAATTACTTCGGATTACCTTCATAGGGAAAGCTTTGTGGGCTGAAGCCACTCTAAGCCTTACACATAAAACTTTCAGTTCGAGGGAGGTTATAGAGGTTGTGGGGAGTGGAGCATATGGATCCTCCAATATAATCTCCTTTGTGGTTTCTAAGAACTTTACCTAGTCCTCCAGATCCCCCATACTGGCTTGAACCTCCATAGGTGTTTAACTTGAATTTACCAGGTGCTGGGAGGTTCAAACAAATATGGATTGGGTGTTTGCCGAGTGGGTCAGGCTTTCCATGTATTGGGTTAATGATGTGACATTATTTGATCGCCTGGTTTAGGATATGATCTAAAAATGATAGAGTCTTTTATGTTATTGAATAGGTTTTTATTATGATGTGTCCATAGATTCCAAAATAAATGGGGTAGCAAGTTGGTCAGGCTAACCAACTTATTGAAGGCCTTCCGTAGTTCAGCCCAGTTGCTGGTGTTAAGAAGGTTTTTCTAGATGGGGTTAGGGTTTTAAGTGAGGGCCTTAATCAAGGTCCAAAGGGCCTGGGCTGGGGGATATCTGAAGAAGATATGACTTATATCTTCAGGTGCTTGATTACAAACTTGGTAGAAGGGGCTGATGTTTATGCCCAGACGATGCAGATAAAGTCTGGTTTTGAGCCTGCCATGGCAGATGAGCCAGAGGAGAAATCTTTTTTTTGTTTAGGTAGTTCAGCCTCTAAATCAATTGAAGTCTTTGCCTTTACTGGTCTGGTTTTCGTTGGGACTCCAAGTTTGGAGGAGGACATAGGAAGACTTGTGGTTGAATTCTCCATCTTTTCTTAGTTGCCAACAGAATTCTGAGACTCTCTGATAAGGATGAGCCAGAGAAGATGAACAACTGCCCCTTGATGCCGAGTACTTTTGGCAATAAGATTATCATCGTTGGTAAATCTGGTGCTCCTGGACAGAGCTGCACTACTATGTCTTTATTATTCCTTTCTTCCTAGAAAGGTTTTGTTATTTATCCATTCTATTAATAACTTCATCAATTTTAGATTTTAAGCATGAAGCATACGAAACTTGAGGGTGAGGATTAAAAATATGTTCTTTAGGGTTTGAAAAAGTCTTTCTCAAAGCCAAGGGATAGGGAGAGATGGTGGCAG
This sequence comes from Solanum virginianum, assembly GCA_000787875.1. Lineage (NCBI taxonomy): Eukaryota > Viridiplantae > Streptophyta > Magnoliopsida > Solanales > Solanaceae > Solanum > Solanum virginianum. The sequence goes on from DF359107.1 coordinate 27,861, forward strand.
CCATGGAGATGGCTAAATTGCCACCATGTTGTCAAAGGAGAGGATATAGTCATAGGTTTCTCTCCTAAATAGCCAGCCCTCCTCATTTCATGCTACTTATTTGTTTTAATCGCATAAAACTTGTAGGGTATTTCTCTAACAATGACTTTATGCTCTCGATTTATGTTTTCAAAAGTTCTAAGTCAACTTAAGCTTTCTTTTAGCCCCTTGATGACTCCATATAGATATTGGTCCATGCATTGACCAGCATAGATTGATAGTGCATCCAGGTTTGCATTTTTCCCTATAAATGTGGTCTCTATGCATAATTACACATTACATTATTAGCTTGTTTTTCTCTTTTCAGAATCAGACTATTAAGTAGAATCACACTTTTACATGCAGTTTCAAAAAAAATTCAAATAAATGGAGACACAACTATTCTAAAAATTCATTATCAACTTGAGCAAGTTCTACAAATTCATCCTTGAAAAGGTTGTATGAAACCATGGGTTTTTCGTGATGGCTCCCAATCATTGAGATCCATCCAATAAAAGCCTTTCTTGTCCTCTGCTATTAGTAAATTCCATCACCTCTGCTATGACTTTCATTTCACAACCTCCTGGAGAAGATCATCTTGTCATTAAGGTTTACAGTGCAAGTATTCTTTCTCTTAAGGATGAGCAAATCATCCAAGTATTGTTCTTGCTTTTGTCTTTCCTCACAAAAAAGAGAAGAAGCTAACTTGTTTTTATATATGTAGTCTCAGGTGAATAGAATGTTGAGACTCTTTGATAAGGATGAACAAGATGTGGGATGTTTTCATAAGCTTCATCAGAATGTTGATGCCAAAGGATTTGGCCAGTTGTTATGATCACCAACCTTATTTGAAAATATGGACAAGCCTCTACTTCTTAGCTTTTGCTCATAAGTTCGTAGATGCAACAAAATGGAGAATGAAGGAAAGAAGCAAAACCTTGTTAAGTTTCTAAAACTCAAAGATCAATGCATGCCTTTGAAGTAAAGTTAGATTGTTTGACCATCTGAATGAATTACTATGATATTGAATATACATTTTCTTAGGTGGAAGACATCTTTGGATCTTGCAAAGGCTCTTTGTGATCTACAACTAAAAAAGTCATGTCCAAAAGAAAGGGACTAAATATTGGAAACTTCTCGAGTCCAGAAGAATTAGCAAGTTTTAGAGAGGAAGGGCTAAAAGGGAAAGAAAAAAAATTAGATATAGAGCAGTGAAATTGATTATCTTGGCTAAAAAAGTTATTGATTGAATAATTAAATTGTCTATGTTTGAAAAAGATGACATTTCTGATGAACCAAGTGCAAGTTTTTTTAATTGAAAAAGGTAGTTTGATATTTAATTAAGGATTACAAAATAGGTTGCTTGGGTCATACCTATACTGGTCTGCCTGTGGATGGGCCTATTAGCATTTACATAATATCATAACACATTACTGTTTGGTGGGGGGCACTTATCCTTACATAGATATAAATCTGGCCCCAAAAACTTTTGTTCCCATACCGGAGGCATTTTCAAAATAATCGGCTCTTATTCACAGCTTCCAATGGTTTCTTTCTTGCTTAGTGCATCCGCAATTTGGTTTTGCTCCTAAAGATATGAGCCACTGCTACATTCCCCATACTCTGCATCAAGGACTTGCACTCAAAGATATTGTTAGAGTATAGTAGATTATCAGATATGAGCATTTGGATTACTTCTAGAGAGTGTATGTTGACTTCCTAGGGAAAGGTTGTTGGGTTGAAGCCATTCTAAGCCCTGCCCAAAGAGCTTTCAGTTCGAGAGGGGTTGTAGAGGCTGTGGGGCTAGAGCATATGAATCCTCCAATGTAATCTTCTTTGTGGTTTCTAAGAACTCCACCTAGTTCTTTGGATCCCCTATACTGGCCCGTACCTCCATTGATGTTTAGCTTGAATTTACCTATTGTCAGGGGGTTCCAAGGGATGTGGATTGGGTATTTGCTGGGTGGGTCAGGATTTCGAAATATTGGGTTAATGATATGACATTATTTGATCACCTAGTTTAGGATATGATCTAAATGCAATGGAGTCTTTTATGTTATTGAACAAGGTTTTGTTATGTAGTGTCCATAGATTCCTAAATCAATGGGGGAGTAAGTTGGTCAGTCTAACTAACTTGTTGAAGGCCTTCCATAGTTCAGCCCAGTTGTTGGTGTTAAGAAGGTTTTCCGGGACAGGGTTTGAATATTAAGTAAGGGCCTTAATCAAGGCCCAAAGAGCCTAGGCTGGGGGACATCTGAAGAAGATATGATTTATATCTTCAGGCGCTTGATTGCAAACTTGGTAGAAGGGACTAATGTTTATGACCAGATGATGCAGATAAAGTCTGGTTTTGAGTCAACCATGGTAAATGAGCCAGAGGAGAAATCTTATTTGGTTTAGGCAGTTCAGCCTCCAAATCCATTTGAAAACATTGCCTCTACTGGTCTGGTTTTCATTGGGACTCTAGGTTTGGAAGAGGATGTAGGAAGACTTGTGGTTGAATTCTTCATCTTTTGTTAGTTGCCAACAAATTTTTTGCTCTATACCCACTGAGGGGTAGGGGCTGACAAAATGAATGCCTTTTTTTTTATGTTGCCTGGAAGATCAATAGACAGGGTAGAGTGGTTCCAGATATATTTGGCCTAAATTTGGCTGAGAGTCAAGTTTTCTTCCCCTTTGTTAAGGGATCCATGGATCCTACTTCTAATGGTTTCTTGCTAAGGGATCCATCAATCCCCAAAGAATTAGATCAATTATCTTGTGAAAGGGAACCATCTGTGGCAAAGTTTGCTATTATGCCAACCTTTCTTGGCACATTTCCAAATCATTGAACTTGGATTGCTTTTTTAGTTTTATTGGGTTCAAGATATTTGGATTTGAGGAGTTTACTATAAAGGCTCTCTTTATTCTTTCTTAGTCTCCATGCCAGACTTATATGGAGGGATTTTTTCCTCTTTCTTAAGTTGGGAATGCGCAGTCCACCTTCGTCTTTAGTATATGTTACAGTTTACCCATTTAGAAGATGAATTTTTTTCTTGTCCTCTGTGTGGCCCCATAGAAAGTTCCTCATTGTTTTCTCCATATAGTGGGTGGTGTGGGCTGGGATCTAGATAAAATGCATCATATAGGTGGGAATATTGCTCAAGGTTGATTTGACTATCGTGGTTCTACCAGCCATGTTAAGGAGGTTGGTTTTTCGCCCCGCAAGCTTTGATCTGAGGTTTTCCAAGATGAATTAGAAGTCTTTCTTAGTAGGTCTCTTCTTGAAGATGGGGAATCCCAAAATTTTTGCCAAAACTAGTGTTGGGGTTTATATTGAGCATTCAGAAGAGGGAATTCACTTGGTTGGGTTTGAAGTTCCCGAAGAAGAGGATTTTAGATTTTCTATGATTGATGCTTTGTGCAGAAAGCTTACAGAATTAGTGGTGGATAATGCTTATGGTGTTGTAATTATTTTCATCAATTTTTGCGAAGAGAATAAGATTATCAGCGAAGAATAGATTAGAGATTTTGAGCCCCTTGTTAGTGATCTTGGTTGGAATCCATAGTTTGTGCCCTATAGCTTGCTCAATAATTCTTGAGAGCCTTTCTATGGAAAGGATGAAGATTAAGGGGAGAGGGAATGCCCCTGCCTGATTCCCTTAGTGGGTTCAAAGAAAGGGATGGATTCTCCATTGACCAGGATGGCTATGGATGAGCTTGTGTTGCAGGACATAATGAGCTTAGTAAGGCTCGAAGGAAGGTTGAAGTATATCAGGGTTTTCCTAATAAAAAATCATTCCAGTTTGTTGAAGTCTTTCTCCAAGTCAATTTTAAGGGCAATAGTAGCATGTTTACCCTTCTTTTTCCCAAAGTGAGATATATTCTTGGATAATGATTGCATTATCTATAGTCCTTCTCCTGGGAAGGACGTTAGCTTGGGCAGAATTTATGAGCTTAGCTAGCCAAGACTTGAGTCTATTGACATTAATCTTAGTGATAAGCTTGTAGGTCATGGTGCAAAGGTTTATGAGTCTGAATTTTCTAAGGGAGTCATCATTTTGACTCTTGGGAATCAGTTAAAGAAAGGTCTGGCTGGTAGAGTAGGGCATGGTTTTTGTGAGGAAGGCCTTTCTGTAGAATTTAGAGGTGGCTTTTCCCATTATGTTCTAGTATTTCCAATAGAATATGATGTGGAGGCCATCAAACCCAAGAGCCTTAAGGGGGCCAAACACTTTAATGGCTGCCATGATTTCACTGTCCCTGAGTGGGTCGTCTAGAAGTTGGCTCTCCTCATGGGGAATTTGGTTTGGATTTTACTAGAGCGGTCTGTTATTTCATTGGGAGGCAATTTTCCTAATAGAGTAAAGGGTGGTGAAATGATTAAGGATCAGGTTATGGATGTCCTGTTTCCCAGTGATAGTAGTACCTTGCGGGTCAACAAGGAAGAGGATTTTGTTTCTTCTTCTTCTTCTTCTTCTTCTTCTTCTTCTTCTTCTTCTTCTTCTTCTTCTTTTGATTATGGTAGTTGAATGGAAGAATTTGGTGTTGGCATCCCCTTCGTTGAGCCAGTTGATTCTGGATTTGGTTTTCCAGTAATCCCCTTCAAATTTTAGGAGGCGATCGTAGTCAGTGAGAATCTCAATTTCAAGATTTTGGAGGTGGGTGTTGTAAGGGTACTGGGGGAGTTTTGGATGCCTTTGAGCCTGGCAATGAGTTTCTCAATCTTGTTAAACTATGTTGCCAAATCTTTCTTTCCTCCAAATTGGAGCTTTGGAGTGGAAACAGTTTATGGTTTCATGGAAGCTGGTGAAATCAGTGAAGCAATCTTGTATGATCTCAAGTAGTTCAACATATCCACACTATAAGAGTTCAAATCGGAAAGGGAAATAAGTCCAATTTTTGTCTATAGGGTGAGTGGTTACAAGGATAAGGCAGTGGTCTGATTTGGTATGAGGTAGATAGGTTACAAAAGCATTGGGGAAACAAACTATCCAAGGGTTATTTGTAAGACACCTATCCAGTCTTTCCATGATGAGACTTTATCTCTTTTTGAATCTTTTTGTGGACTAGGTGTACTAGCCCTTTTTGAAGCCTAGGTTGACCATGTCATTTTAGTCTTGACACTGTTTAAAAAGGTGAGCCCTAGAGTTACTTATGGTCCTGCCATTGAATTTTTCAGAGTTTTTGAGAATTTCATTGAAGTCTTCGCCTATGCATCATTCAGCTTTGGTGTTATTACAGAGATTCCTGAGGTGGTCCCAAAGTCTTATCCTAGTGGAAAGGTCTATACTAGCGTAATAGCAATAAAAAACTAAGGCTTAGGATCAGGGGGTACTTAGACCATAACGTGAATGCTTTGAGAGGTGATGGAGATGTCATCAAGCTTGATAAACTCCTTTTTCCATATTATTACCATTCCTCCTGATAAGTCCTTAGCAGTAGATTACATGTAAGATTCATAGAGAGGGCTTCAGTGAGTCTTTTTTGATCACTCATTCGGGTTTTGAGTAGGACTAACATGATAGGTTTGTGCTCTTTGACCATGGCTTCACAATGCCTTCTAAAGTTAGCACTGTTTTCCCCTCTAATATTCCATATAATGAACCTCATGAGGGGGGGAGTAGGAGAGGCAAGTTATCCTTTAGTCTCTTCCCTTTGCTTGTCCATGGTGGATATTGTAGGTCTAGCATGGGTTTCAACATAAAGGTCTTTGGTAGGTTGTGCTGCTCATTCCTTAGCTTCATTGAGCATAGCGTGACATTTTTAGGGCATACGATTATGACCATTTCTCTTGCTAGTTCCTAAAATTCCTTAATGATGGGGTTTTTCAACGCGATTGCTTGTTCCCTTTGTTCTCCAAAGGAGGCTAATAGTGATTCTAGTTCCATGTTGGTCTCCCTCAGCATCTCTGTTGCCAAATTTTCTCTATTGTCCTTTCTTCGGTCCTGTTGCATGTTCTCCTGGTTGGATGGGTTGAGAGGGTCTCATTGCACGAAGATGATGTTCATTATGGAGTCTGGGATAGCGAGTCCAGGAAGAAGGGCATGCTTTATAGTGATTGGGACGTTAAAGATAGTGATTGGGACGTTAAAGAGTTTATCTCCGAAGTGGAGGTTGGACTCTGTATGCCTAGCAGTTGCCTTTTAGGAGGGCTTAGGTCCACAAAAGGTATCCTAGGTTATCGATCCCATGTGCAAATCCCTCCTTCACTAGTTGTGCTAAGAAGGCTAGATTGTAGATTGTGACAGTGATAAGTGTGGTTCCCACTTAGATGTTGAGGGAGATGGATTTGCCTGCTAACACCATTTTCAGCCATGATTAGAGGATATGGTTTGACGATTGCGGGGTCATAATTAGGTGGATAGTGTTTGATAGCATCGTTCCTTGGGGGGAGGGTGTGCCATTGATCTCAGTAGGAGGGGCAATGAAGAGTGGGGATTGGGAAGAGTGATAGTAATGAAGGCCTTCTTATTAATAGCCTCTTTTGGGTGCTTTCTTAAAAAGATAGAATCAGTCACTTCAATTGTGCAGGGATGATGATTGCTCTCTGTGGAGTAGGGGTTTCAGGGATTCGAATGCTCCGTGGTGATAATTTTCGTTGGTGTTTCATAAAATATTTTGATCGAGGATGGCGTGTGATTCCTGATGTAGGGCCATCTCTATTAATGGTTTCTTCACTTTTGGTCTGTAATGGAGATCCCTAGGAATTGGGAACTTCAGCATTTTTATTTGATTGGCTGGGGGTTCATTAATGAAGGTAGTTGGGGGGTTGGACGATTGACAATGGGTCCTAGGTTCATAAAAGTGGTTGACCTTTGCCTTTTCCCTTTTCCTTCAAATCGGAGTTGGGGTGTTTATTATGTTATTTTTGCAGTCTGAACCTATCAAGCGTAGGGAAGGAGGGATATTGAGGGAGATATGACATACCTAGGTGTGGCTCTACACGCTTTACCTGTGTTCTTGAGGGATGGGCTTGTCCTGGTCCTGTTGATTTTGTTTCCTTTATTGTTTTAGGAAAGTGACAATCTTCCAGGTTTCTCTTCTTTCTGAATAGTTGACTGTTCATCTTCCTGAGTAGGTGTCTGTTCATTTTCATTAGTTGTGGTTGTCTGTTCTGGGTTTTTAGTGGGGCATGTCGGTGTTGTGTGGCCTAATTTTCTACAGTTGGTGCATAATATGCCATTTCCTTTGTAATAATTTACTGGGTGTGATTTTCAATTTTTACCAATTTGCAAACTAGTTTTTCTAGGGGCACTTGGATGCATATCCTTGCGTATCTCCCACAAAGTGTAGCGAAAATGCATGTGCCAATTTTGAGCAGTTTACCCAAGTTCCTTCCTATTCTTTCTAAGATTTGTTGATCGTAGAATTCAATAGGCAATTGGGGCAGTCGTGCCTAGATGGCTGTGTGAGTGACAGTGGAGACTTCCGACACGAAATGTGGTTCCCATTGTCTTACTGAGAGGAAGCTTCCAGTTACAAATCATGGCCTCTCATGGAGAACATGATTTTTGTTTTTCTCTAGGTTGAACCTCGCAATGTAGTAGTCCCTTCCCAAATCTATTAAGGTCAGGGGTTCCTTGGGCTTCGACATATTGATTAGCTTGTTCTTGAGGTAGTTGTATGCTATTTTTTTCCAAATAGCTTTAAAATGACTATGTCTTTCCATGGCCGGTATAGCCTTCTCTTATCTTCTTTGAATAGGTTTATTGGGATTTCAAGAGAGGTGTCTTCCCAGGGATCAAGCTTTCTAATTCGTAGTGTTGGTTGAGGTCCTCTGATTTGTTCATTAGAATTTCTTTGAAGGTGCTTCTTGGGGAGCATCTATGTCCGCCTACGTCTTCTTCCACTGTTTTCTTTTTCCTTCATTGTAACGTTGTCCGGTGGATCCGATGGCTTTAAGGCTGAGGGTTCATTGGTTGGTTAGGAGTTTAAATCTGTTTTTGGAATTTTAATCTCAAAAATTCAGCCCAAGTGCAAGGTTTAATCTGAAGATATATGGTGTTGGTCCTTTTACCACTAATATTATCATGATGTGTAGTGGATACTATGATAATATTCTAATTGACAGCGAAACGGTGTGTTATATGGAACAAGTAAGGAACATTAAACACCCTCTATTCTCATTCTTCTTAAACTATTATTGGTTTACTACTTGTGCTTTTTGCTTGTTGAGCTGCATAGAAAATAAATAACAAGCATGTACCTAGGGTGCATAAATTGATTACTCATGAGAATTTTGAAAAGGAAGTGATGATATAACTCTCCATTCAACTAAAAAAGAGGTTTGTGAATCTACTGAACTCTAAAGAACTTCAAATTCAAACGAGACGAAATCTATGGATCTGATTCGGCTTTGACTAATGAGAAACAACTTAATATGTAGAAGATTGATTTTCATATAAATATGTAGATAGTTAGAAAAGGAAGATCATATTTAAGATAAAACTAATTGACAAATAAAGATTTATATTAGAGCCTAGTCACAAATGTACAAGAACAGAACCTCTTATTAAGGTAGTGAAACAGTTATCCACAAGTATAAGAGAAATTACAACTTAAGAGTTTGGTTGAAAACAAAGAAGGCAAAAGACTAATTACAAAAGATCAAAATACAGAATTCCTAAAATCATTTTGTGCTCCAACATCAGGCTATGTTAGCTGATCCATATCATAAATATTACAACTTTCCAAGTTGAAATAAAATGAAAAAATATGCACACTCACTATATTTTTTGGGACAAAAAGGCAACATGTCATGCAATACCAATAAATAGACAGCCTCCAATATTATTGCATCACAAACTTGGGTTGAAATTTGCTTGCTCATGTAAACTAATTTGCTTAGTAACATCACGTAGATGCACAAAGGCACATGATAGAAATATTCAGAATAGTATTTCTTAAGTCCTCGTAACGTATATATTCTATTTTACTTGTCATGATTTTAGTTTTATGGACTTAATATGAGAAGGCGTAAAAAGATATCGATTAGTCTCCAAACAAAGGACAAAACACAGCAATTCTACAAGAGTTATCATCCATTTCAGTAGTTGGCTTAGTGGTAAGTTGATGATATTGCTCTCCATTTTCATTAATTAGTAGAGCTCTAATCATACACCTGATTCGTTGTACTTGTTATTATATTTAAGTTTGAACTTGTTAATTTTTAAAACTTGGCAAGACATTAAGTGAGCTATTACCATTAGAATATTACATGCCACCGAAAACTATAAAAAATTAATATACACACACTTGTGAAAAATTTCTCTAATTTTATTTTAATGAGAAATAGAGCTAAAAGTATTTAATTATTTAAATAAATAAAAGGCTAACTAAATAATGCATGAAGTACTTTTTAGAAGTTGTGAAAAAAAGTAGGAGAAGAAGATTTATACATTCATATTATTATAACGGCTCATGCTAATGAATAAATGATGACAAACACCACATTGAATTAATCAAAATTGCAAACGAAACTGCAAAACATAGAAATCTGGATGTGAAGAACTAGGAATATTCAAAGAAAGTCTTTGAGTTCTTCTTCCCTATATTCTATTTACTCCTTTTTTTCTCAACCTTCCTTCGTCATTTTCTTCCAATTATATGTGCAGTGGGGTTTTAATTTTTTTCCTCTGTTAAAGTTAAACTATAATTACTTCTATTCTCCAATTCTTTTTTTTTTAATTCAATTGACATTTTATTAATATCAAAACATTACAAGTGGAATTGGGTCCAACCCCAACTCCTATTCAACAAACAAAAAATAGCCTATTCGGCCCTACCCGACCAAGCCCAACATGTACGCTATAAAAAGACACGTTCTAATTGTAAGGTTTTCTAATCCACCTCTTTTATTTCTTCCCCAAACCCTTGATTTTCTCTAATATTCTCTCATTGGATCTACCCAAAGTTCTTTTTGAAGCTTCTGTGGATGTGTAACATTAAGACTCCATGCGCCCTCTACTGCAATTCTTGTCTTAGCTATCAAAAGTCCGTCTTCTCTTATCCCTTGCATTTCCTTTACCTTAATAGTGACTCCTTGTCACGCTGCGAGCCTACATCTTGGATGTGATCGGCACTTGGAAACTATTTCTAGCCCCAAGTGTATCACTTGGTCTGGCTACTTACTCAACAAAAGACTTAACAATAGTGAAAAAGGCTAAATAGAAGCAACCTGCTACTTTAGAAACTATCTGCATAAGGTGAATATAAAACTCAAAAGCAACATCTCAAATATATTGGAACTAAAGTACTCTCATGATCTATTCAATCTCTACTATGATAATATTCTAATTGAC
>DF359107.1:38172-51560 GCA_000787875.1 Solanum virginianum
TATTGGAACTAAAGTACTCTCATGATCTATTCAATCTCTACTAAAGCTGTCTGAAAGGACTACTAGGACAGACACCAAGTAGCCAGAATTAGAAATAAAAGCTAAAATGAAACACAATAACTCAAGAGCATCTAACTGAGAAGAGGTCTCACCAATTGGATGGAAGCTATCTAGTCCTCAGCGAAGCGGCTGTTGAGGAGCTCTATCACCTGCATCTGCATTATAACACGATGCAGGTCTTAAGGACATCAGTACGTGGTATGTAAGATGGCCAAAATATTTAAACAGTATATCATAATGCTTCTCAAAAGACATAAACATAATCATAATTAAATAGCAATAATCATAACGGCTGGTACGTTGAAAAATAACATGCTAAAAACTGATAAGTAAAACTTAGTTTCTTAGCTCGAGGAGTTTCTCTAACCGACAACCACTACTATGAACTTCATGGTGATACAACGGCTTTCCCACGCTGCTAGAGTCATCCCGTACTTTATCGGGTTAGGAGAGGAATAACTAGGGGAGTGGATCTATCCCAAAACTGGGTTATCTCAGTGGCTTAAGAGGAAGGTACTTTAGTACAATCCTATCTTATGCTGGCTGCATAGTTTATGAGTTTGAGTAATTTATTCTACTCTTACCCATATTGGTGCTCAATACTACTCCCAAAATACTTTATATAGCTCATATTAAAGACTTGGAATTCTAAAATTCTGTTTTCTTGGGAACTTAGCCCAACTTACTACTTAGCTTTCTCTACTCATACTCATATGATCATAAATTCTTGAAAACTGGCTTTCTTGGGGACTTAGCCCAGCTTATTACTTAGCTTTCTCAACTGAAATCTTTAACTTTACTGTAACTACTATCTTTATGTATTTTTAATCATGCTAGATTACTCAACTAAAATGCTAAGAAAATCTTTAAGAAAATCATTCTTTAATATATAATGTACTAAGCTAAAAATGCAAGAATGATTCAAGAAAGGGATTCTTCAACTAGTCTTGAGCTAAAAGTTGTATGGGTATTCATGAAATCCACATGAATTCACACAAAATGATTTATTACTTTAAAATATTTTTATCAATACTTTCATAACAATTAAAGAATCAAGAGTCATCATCATTCCATCAAGAATCTATGCATACTTAGGGAAATTTACTAAACTTTTATAAGGTTTTCATGAAATTAATCTAAACCAAGACTTGAGACTTCTAGGATGAAAACTAGATTATACTTTTCTAAAATATTCTAAAAATAATGATTTTAGAGTGCCCTTACATACCTTGAAAGGAATTCTTGAAGAATTTGAAGAATCATTAAGCCCTACTACCAAATCTTGAATTCTTGAGCGTATATTTCTTGAGATGGCTTGCTTACTTGAACAAATAAATGAAAAATAATATGTTTTTGAACTCAATTCTTATTAAAAACTTAGTTTAGGATATGGGTGTGGAAAAAGTCGAGATTATCCCTCCCCTTTAAAATGAAGTATACTTAGCTCCTACACTAGTGCGCAATGCGCACTAGTGCTTTTTAGCACTTTTTCGCAAATTTTCATATTTCATCAAATTTCGGAGAAAAATCAAAGTGTGGTTCTGCGTCCACTCCGCTTAGCGGAAGGGGCACAGAAATCCCACTATTTTAAGCTCACTTGGACACAAATAATTCATATTTTTCAAGTTTTTGTCGAGTCCTGACCATTTTCCGACTTAATTTTTTACACTAATCGTAAATTCGGTCTCTGATTTGCAAACAGAGCAAGGGAAGACACGTTATGCGTAAGGTCAAATTCTAGGGGTATTTTTGTCATTTCACGAGGTATTACAATATCTTCTCCTTGGGATCATTCATCCTCGAATGATAAAGTTATGAACAAATCTAGCTCAAACCACAAGATTTCCTAACTTAATAATCATAAATCCTCAAGGTGGAAAGACAAAGATTCACCTTCAAGATCCTCATTTAGGCCAATGAACAAGTGTGGATACTTAGCCTTCATATCTTCCTCGGCCTCCCATGTCGATTCCTCCATGAATTGGTTCCTCCACAGAACCTTCACCGAAGCAATCTCCTTGGTCCCCCATGTGACTTCCTCCATGAATTGATTCCTCCACAGAACCTTCATTGAAGCAATCTCTTTAATCCTCAATTCAAGAACTTGTCGGTCTAATATTTGCACCGGAATATCTTCGTAAGACAAGTTGTCCTTAATCCCAACACTTTTAACCGGGATAACTAGAGAGGGATCTCCTAAGCACTTCTTAAGCATGGAAATATGAAACACCAGATAGATAGCACATAACTCTGCTGGTAATTCTTACTTGTAAGCAATGGTATCCACTCTTTTCAGAATTTGATATGGTCCAATATATCGTGGGCTGAGCTTCCCCTTTTTCCCAGATCTCATAACTCCCTTCATTAGAGATACCTTCACGTACACCCAATCGCCTATCTCAAACTCCAAATCTCTTCTTCTAACATCTGTGTAAGATTTTTGTCTGCTCTGAGCTATCTTAAGCTGCTCCTGGATAACCTTCACTTTTTCCATAGCCTGATAGACTAGATCAAGTCCTATCAGTCTTGTCTCACCAACCTCAAACCATCCTATGAGTGATCTGCACCTTCTCAATAAAGAGACTTATATGGTGCCATCTGTATGCTGGCATGAAAGCTGTTATTATAAGAGAACTCAATCAAAGGTAAATGATCATCCAATTACCTTTAAAGTCTATCACGTAAGATCTCAACATATCTTCCAAGGTTAGTATAGTCCGCTCTACTTGCCCGTCTGTCTGTGGATGAAAAGTTATGCTAAGATTTACCTTCATACCAAGCCCTTTCTGAAAGGACTTCCAAAACTGTGTTGTAAACTAAGTTCCTTTATCTGAAATGATAGATATAGGGACCTCGTGCAGCCTAACAATCTCCTTAAGATAGAGTCTAGCATAATCCTCAGCTGTATCAGTCATCTTGACAGGTAGAAAGTGAGCCGACTTGGTCATTCTATTTACTATGACCCATATCGAATCATACTGTCTACGAGATCGAGGTAAGCTTGTTACGAAGTCTATATTAATTGTTTTCCATTTCCATTCTGGAATCTCTATGTTCTGGGCTACACCACAAGGCCTTTGGTGCTCAACCTTAAATTGCTGACAGTTTGGGTATCTAGACACGAACTCTGCAATGTCCTTCTTCATACCACCCCACCACTACATTTCTCATAAATCTCTATACATCTTTGTTGCACCAGGATGGATAAAGTATCTGGCATTATAAGCCTCAACCAAGATCCAATCTCTAAGACAGTTAACATTTGGCACACACAACCTGTCTTGGTATCTCAGGACACCATCTCCCCCTTTTGAGAATACTATTACTTTCTACTTCTGAACATCTTCCTTCAGTTGGAGGAGGATGGGATCCCTGTCTTGCTTTTCTTTCACTTCTACAACCAAGGATGACTCTGACCCATTTATGATAATGACCCCACCTTCGTCAGAATCCTTAATCTGCACTAGCAAATGGGCTAGTCTGTGAACCTCCTTAACTAACTCTTTCTTTTCATCCTCAACATGGGATGTGCTCCCCATGGTCACCCTACTAAGAGCATCTGCAACCATATTAGCTCTACCTGGATGATAGAGGATACTCATATCATAGCTTTTCAGTAGCTCTTACCATTTCCTCTATCTCAAATTCAGCTCCTTCTAGCCAAACACATACTGCAAACTCTTGTAGTTCGTGAATACATCCACGTGCCCACCATAAATATAGTGTCTCCCAATATTCAGAGCAAACACCATCGCAGCTAGCTCAAGATCATGGGTTAGGTAATTCTTTTCATGAATCTTAAGCTGCCTGGAGGCATAGGCTATCACCTTGCCTCTCTGCATTAATACACAACCCAAGCCAACTCTGGAAGCATCATAATAAACCATGAAATCATCAACTCTATCTGGTAGGGATAAGACTGAGGATGTAGTCAGCCTAGTCTTCAACTCTTAGAAACTCTTCTCACAAGCTTCTGACCATTCGAACTTAGTTTTCTTCTGAGTCAGCTTAGTCAAGGGAACTAAAATAGAAAAAATCCCTCTCCAAACTGTCTATAGTAGCCCGCCAAGCCCAAGGAACTCCTTATCTCCTTGGGATTTGTGGGCCTTGGCCAATTTTTCACTGCCACAATCTTTTAGGAATCAACCTGGATACTTTTTCCAGACACAATGTGCCCTAGAAACGCCACAGACTCCAACCAGAACTCACACTTAGAAAACTTAGCATATAGCTGATGATCTTTAAGGGTATGAAGAATGACTCTAAGATGGTCTGCATACTCCTCCTTGTTACAAGAGTAGATCAAGAGGTCATCTATAAACACAATAACGAACATATCTAGGTACGACCTCAACACCCTGTTCATAAGATCTATGAAAGCTGTTGATGCATTTGTTAGCCCGAAGGACATGACCAACAACTCATAATGGCCATATCGGGTTATGAAAGCTATCTCAGGAATGTCTTTCTCTCTAACTTTATGCTGATGATACCCAGATCTAAGATCTATCTTGGAAAAATAGGTAGCACCCTGAAGTTGATCGAATAATTCATCAATTCTGGGAAGAGGCTATTTGTTCTTAATGGTGACCTTGTTCAACTGACGGTAATCTAGGCACATTCGAAGAGAATCATCCTTTTTATGCACAAAAAGAATTGGAGCACCCCAAGGTGAAATGCTTGGTCTAATAAATCCTTCATCTAAGAGATCTTTCAGCTACAATTTTAACTCTTTTAGCTCCAAAGGAACCATACGGTATGGAGGAATAAATATGGCTGAGTATCTGGAAGAGCGTCTATCCCAAATTCTATCTCCCTATCAGAAGGAACTCCGAGAAAATACTCAGGAAAGACTTCTGGGAACTCATTCATAACTGGAATAGACTGAAGAGATTGTGCCTCGGCATGAGAATCCTGAACTCTGACTAGGTGATATATATACCCTTTAAAGATTAACTTTCTAGTTTTGAGATTTGAGACAAACTGAACCTTTGGGGAAACTGAGTTATCCCTTCACTCTAAGACTGGTTCATTAGGAAACTGGAATTTTACTACTCTGGTTCTGCAATCTATGGAGGAATACCCAATATGAAGCCAATCCATGCCTAGGATGACATCAAACTCTACCATATCTAACTCCACCAAATCAGCTACAATAGTCTTATGATAAAGAGAGATTGGATAGCCTCTATAGATTATTCGGGCTAAAATAGACTTTTCAGTAGGGGTAGAGACACTGAAAGGCTCATGAAGACATTATGGATTAACCCCAAACTTCACAGCTACATATGAGGTTACAAATGACAAAGTGGTTCCTAGGTCTAACAATGCATAGACATCATAAGTAAAGATTTTTAGCATACCTGTAACCACATGTGCTGAGTTCTCTTGCTCCTGTCTGGTGCCCATGGTATATAAGCGGTTTGTGCCCCCGCTTGTCCCTGTTATAGTACCCCGGTGAGGTGGCTCACTCTACGGTGCTAAAGAAACTATCTGTGATCTGGTGTCTCTCATATTCTGCTTCCCCATAGGACAATCCTTCGAGAAATGCTCCACCTGACCACATTTGAAATAACCATTTGTACCCATAAGGCACTCTCTAGGATAAGATCTACCACACTTACTGCAAGTAGGATAGCAGTTTGATCCTGGAGCTACTCTACCCTACGATTGGCTGCCCGGAAATATGCGGTGTTATGACCCCTACTCATTTCTTATCCTCGGTACAGTGCACTAGCAGATGAAGGTTCTGGTCCGACTGTCTTAGACTGGAAAGATGAGTGACCTTCAGTCCCTCTCTTGCCTGACTCCTGGCCTGATGTCTTGGCCCTCTTACTCCTGAAATCCTCCCTATCCTACATCTTCTCCTCCTCCACCTGCTGCACATATGTCATCAAAGGGGCTATATCCATATCTCTAATCAACCTTGCATTCTTGCCCTCTCTCTTAGTAAGTCGAGAGAGCCCGGACATGAAGAGATCCATCCTAGTATGCATATTTACCACCATAGTTGGAGCGTAATAGGATAGCTGAGTAAACTTAAGGCTGTACTTCCGTACACTCATATTTGCCTGCTTCAAATTCAGAAATTCTCTCACCTTAGCCTGGCTCATCTCTCTGGGAAAGTACTATCCCAAGAAGGCCTCATCAAACACTACCCAAGTAACTGCTGGCATCCCATCTACCTTATTCCCTTTCCATTGGTCAAACCAGAGTCTAGCTACCCCCTTAAGCTGATAGGCATCCAACTTTACCCGCTCAGCATCAGCTATACGCATCACCTAAAACACTTTCTGAAGCTCCTCAATAAAATTCTCAGGATCCTTCTTCACATTAGACCCCGTGAACTCTTGTGGGTTCTTCCTCAAAAACTCCCTAACACTAGCGATATCTGTCCCATCATTCCTACCATCTCCCTGGTGATCTCCCTGAGTAGCGACTATCTGAGCCAAAGTCTGAATGGCCTGGTGAAGCTCAGCATTAGATATGTTAGCTTGTTGTGGCTGCTCCACAGAAATATATGGGCCTCTAGGTTCCTCCAGGATTCGGCCAGGCTGGTTTACGTTCCTCCTGGCTGGGCGTCTTCTGCCCCTTACTACTCCGTTAACTCTACGAGAAGGCATGATCTAAAAACACGGCGTGAACGCATAAGTTAGAAGGGACTTCACAGAGATACGCTCTGAAGCACGAGATAAAGAATAATAAGAAATGAAGATACTTCCTAATGTCCTGTAGCCTCCCTATTATAGATGCGGTGTGCTTCACACCCATAATACAGACTCTACTAGACACGGTTTCGTAGACTCCCTAAGACATTTAAACTTTATGCTCTGATACCAAGTTTATCACGCCCCGAGCCTACACCCTGGACATGACCGGCACTCGAAAACTATTTTTGGCCTCAAGCGTACCACTTGGTCTGGCTATTTACTCAGCGGAAGACTTAACAATAGTGGAAAATGCTAAATAGAAGCAACCTGCTACTTTAGAAACTGTCTGCATAAGCTGAATATAAAACTCAAAAGCAACATAAAAATATACTGGAACTAAAGTACTGACTCATAATCTATGAAACCTCTACCAAAGTTGTCTGAAAGGACTACTGGGACAGGCCCCAAGTAGCCAGAACTAGAAATAAAAGCTGAAATGAAACATAATAACTCAAGAGTCTCTAACTGAGAAGAGGCCTCACCAATTGGCTGGAAGTTGTCTAGTCCTCAACAAAGCGGCTGCTGAGGAGCTCTGTCACCTGTGTCTGCATCATAAAATGATACAGGTCCTAAGGACGTCAGTACATGGTATGTACGGTATATAAGATGGTCAAAACATTTAAATAGTATATTATAATATTTCTCAAAAGACATAAACATAATCACAATTAAATAGCAATAATCAAAAAGGCTGGTATGCTGAAAATAACATGCTGAAAACTGATAAGAAAAACTTAGTTTCTTAGCTTGGGGAGTTTCTCTTACCGATAACCACCACTTTGAGCTTCGTGGTGATACAGCGTCTTGCCCACGCTACCAGAGTCGTCTCGTACTTTGCCAGGGTAGGGGACGAAGAACTAGGGGAGTGGATCCATCTATACAACATCTTACCCATGCTGCCAGAGCTGTCCATACTTTGCCGAGGTAGGGGACGAATAACTAGGGGAGTGGATCCATCCTAAAACTGGGTCATCTCGATGGCTAAAGAGGAAGGTACTGTAGTGCAATCCTATCTTATGCTGACTACGTAGTTTATGAGTTTGAGTAATTTATTATACTCTCACCCATATCGGTGCTCAATACTACTCCCAAAATACTTTATATTGCTCATACTCATATGATCATAAATTCTTGAAAACTGACTTTCTTGGGGACTTAGCCCAGCTTACTACTTAGCTTTCTCAACTGAAATATTTAACTTTACTGTAACTACTATCTTTATGTACTTTCAATCATGCTAGATTACTCAACTTAAATGCCAAGAAAATCTTCAAAAAAATTATTCTTTAATATATAATATACTCAGCTAAAAATGCAAGAATGACTCAAGAAAGGGATGCTTTAAATAGTCTTGAGCTATAAGTTGTATGAGTGTTCATGAAACCCACATGAATTCACAGAAAATCATTTATAACTTTAAAATCTTGGAATCAATACTTTGATAACAATTAAAGAATCAAGAGTCATCATCATTCCATCAAGAATCTATGCATACGTAGGAAAATTTACTAAACTTTATAAGGTTTTCATGAAATTAATCTAAACCAAGACTTGAGACTTTTGGGATGAAAACTAGGTTATACTTTTTTAAAATATTCTAAAAATAATGATTTTAGAGTGGTCTTACATATCTTGGAAAGAATTCTTGAAGAATTTGAAGAATCCTTAAGCCTTACTACCGAATCTTGAATTCTTGAGCGCAAGTGTCTTGAGAGGGCTTATTTACTTGAATATATGAATGAAAAATAATACGTCTTTGAACTCAATTCATATTAAAAACTGACTTAATTTAGGATATGGAGTGTGAAAAAAGTCGGGAATACCCCTCCCCTTTAAAATGAAATCTGCCCATTCCTACACTAGTGCGCGATACGTACTAGTGCTTTCTAGCAGTTTTTCACGAATTTTCATATTTCATCAAATTTTAAAGAAAAATTAAAGTGTGGTTCCGTATCCACTCCTCATCACGGAAGGGGCGCGAAAATCTCACTATTTTAAGCCCACTTGGACAAAAATAATTCATTTTGTTTGAGTTTTTGTCAAGTCGAGACCATTTTCTGACTCAATTTTTCACACTGATCGCAAATCCGGCCACGGATTTGCAAACGGAGCAAGGGAAGACATGTTAAGCGCAAGGTTAATTCTAGGGGTATTTTCGTTATTTTACGAAGTGTTACACTAATTGATTTTGATTTTTAAATATCAGCATAAGGTCAAATTCTAAGGGTATTTTCGTTATTTCACGAGGTGTTACACTCCTTTCCTTATGTTGTTCATCCTTTTTTGTGCAGGTGTGTTCTCAGGTACCATGGGTTGTTCATTGGTGTTCCCCCTTTTTGCTGCTAGATGCTACATTTGGCTGAGGTTCCCTTCTTTGGTACGATTCCATTGATTTTCTTTCCTCTGTTTTCTTTTTCCTCCTCTGCGGCTACTTATAATCATTTTATTCCCAGGTTGTGTCATGGTGGAGTGCATGGGTAGCTTCATTCCACCTTCTTGACCATTGATCTATTTTCTCCAGGTGCACCAGTTCATTTTACTAAGTCCTTTTTGCTGGCTGAATGTGAATAGGGTTAGGTAGCTAGTCATTTGTTTTGTGGTCCTCTTTTGGCCGTGTAAATGTTGTAAAGTGACAAACAATAGTTGACCCATCCCTGTCCCCTATACCTTGCATGAAGTAATTCTTAGATATGGACTTTGGAGCTTATCACTATTGATGATACTCTTAGCTTGCGTATCTATGTTGATGAAATCTGTAAAAATTAGCATTCCCTAAATCAATTGCTCTGTTATCCAAATAGTCTGCCAGTTGATTTCCTTCACGAAGAATATATTGGAATATATGAATCTTAATATGCATGTATTCTCTTATTTCTTGTATCATCTCTGCAATAACCTATGGAATTTTTTAACTATCAATTAAAATTTTCCATAGTAGCATAGAGTCTGTTTGAATAATTACATGGTTATAATTATTGGCTTGCCAGTGTTTGGATGCCTCTAATATTTCCCTAGCCTCAGCCACTATATTAGATGTTGCTTCAATAGTCCTACAAGCAGTATACACAATGTCCCTCTAGTGAGCACACTGAAAGAAAGGTCTTTTGAGTTAGATCAACATCATGACATTCCTTGTGACATTGTATATAACCCTAGTTACAGATACCTTCTTTCCCTCATGCTTAATCCTATTCCTACTCATCCACAGCTCCTATATTATAAAGCTTGGAATTGCTTTAAAATATGGTCTAATATCTTTCACGGCCTTATTTCCCAGCCAAAGCATGATAACTTCCCTCAGTGGTAATCCTTGCATATTTAAACCTACAAAAGAACAAAAGCAGGACCAAGTCTTGTTAGCAGTAAAGGATCTCAGGAACACATGTGATAGTGTTTCCTGATTAGCCTGTTCACAACACCAACATCTAGATGGACTCTCCACTGCCCATCTTCTTAATGTGTCATCAATTGGAATCTTATACTTCCAAAGCCTCCACATGAGAAAAGTCATTTTGAAAGGTACTCCCTTTGTCCATATTTATTTGAATATTTTATTCTTGTCCTCTCCGTGTCAAATGTATTGCCAGGCTGATTTAACTGTTAAGGTCCCATTTGTTTCAAGCATCCAACAAGGTTAGTCCGTACCTAACTCACTCGTGGGAGGTTTAATATTGCTCACAATGTGTTGAACAGTATCTTGGGGGAATAACTCTCCTATGGATTGCTCATTCCAATGCCCCTGGATTGTAAGGTCCATGACAGTAGATTGATCCTCCATACTTGTGTTCTCCTCTAAGCAAAAACTGTATAATTCCCCCAGCCTTGTCCAATTATCATACCAGACCAGTGAATTCCTCCCTTTAATATTCTAGAGAATCTAATGCCCAATCATATTTCTAGCTTCCAATATCTTTTTCCATACCTGGGAACCTCCACAACCTGGTTTTCAAAATATCTCATTGACATTCAGTCTTTTACAATATTTATTCTTCATGAATTTACTCCACATAGACACCTTTGTTCTGAAATTTCACCACAATTTACAGAATAATGCTGAGCATAAATCATGCATGGATCTGAATCCTAGACCTCTTTCAGTTTCAGGAAAACATAGATTACTCCATCTAGTCCAGTGCCTGCCTTTTCCTCCAATGCAATTACTCCAAAAGAATTGTGCGATCAACTTTTGCAGAAGTTTTGCAAGCACTTTCTTGACTCCTTAATGTACTAGCAAAAATCCAAATCTGACACTGGCACATAAATATCTTCCGTATACATGGTCAGTCTATTATCCTGATAACCATAAGTACTCCTTTTGGGGGTTCATTATAGACAAACAATGTATAGGAATGCTTTGAAGTACATGTTTGATTAAAATGGCTCTTCCCCCATAGGACAACAATCTACCTTTCCTTCCTTGCATTTTTTCCCCTATTCTCTGTATTAGTTGCTCGTAGTATAGTTTTTATTTCTTTTTATAAAAAATTGAGCATCCCAAATAGTTAAAAATGAAACTGTTTTCTCAGAATCCCAAGCACCACTTCTGCCACCACAGATTCCCCTTGCTGAATAGTATGATGTAGGTAAATTGCACTTTTCTCCTTATTCACCTTCTGTCTTGACATAGCCTCATATCTTTGCAATGTATCAGCCACCATTTGCATTGTTCTCAAATCTTCTTTATACAATATAATATTATCAACTGCAAATGCTAGATGATTTAATCTAGGGATCCCTCTAGGAATTCCAAAAAATTTAAAATCCCTATTTTGTAATAGTTTATTTAAAGCTTTTGAAACAACTTCTGCAGCTATAATAAATAATGTTGGAGAAACAGGATCTCCCTGTTTGATTCCTCTTGATGATTTGAAAAAACCTTTAGGTTGTCCATTAAGTAATAAAGAATATCAATTATTGTTGAGTAGCCTAAAGACCATATCAATTAGTATTTCTCCAAAACCCATTTTCCTCAATAGTTTGAGCAAATATAGCCACTTAACCTTGTCATATGCCTTCATGATGTCTAGTTTAATCACCAGATTAGGAATTTTTCCTCTTTTCATAATTTCAACAAATATTTCTTGCACCATAAGCACATTTTCAATGATACATCTCCCTTGTACAAATCTTGTCTGCTCTTGTGATATAATCATTTGTAGCATAGATTTGAGCCTCTCATGAATAATTCTAGAAAAGACTTTATTCATGAAATTGCTCAAAGAAATAGCTCTAAGATCCAAGAAGGTCTGCACCACCAACTTCTTAGGAAGAAGTACTAGGTTTGTATGTGTAGTAAACCTAGGTAATTCCTCCCCTCCGAAAAAGGCTCTTACCATATTATATACATCTTCCTTTAAGATGTCCTAGATTTCCTGAAAGAAAGATCCTGTCATTCCATTTGGTCCAGCCGTACTATCTTTATTTAAACCCATTACAGCTTCTCTAACCTCCTCTATTGTAGGTACTTTCTGAATCTGTTCATTCATTTCCTCTGTCACTATAGGATAGGTTATCCAAAAGATCATAGTTATCACACCCAACACAAATAAGTGGAAAATGTAAAAATAAAATAAATACATGGTATATATTATAGTTGGGATGATAAAGTGTCCTAAGGCAGCTACCACTTAGAGAGTGACAAAGCAGAAGGTGCTGGTCCAACAATTCTAAGAAGGATTAATGTGTTTTCAGGAACTGCTGAACAAGGAGAAGAATCAAATTGGCAGAGAAGAAGGGTGTTGGAAAGTATGCGTCCACTACAGTTAGGGACCAGGTCTCTAGATACAACACAAGTAAGAAAAGAAGAAGATAAATCTAGAACACATAAGATTTAACATGGAAAAATTCCTTGCCAAGGGAGGAACAACTACGACCTATCTAATAGAATTTTCAAAACTCAACAATCCACTAAATGAATGAGCAAAGTAGTCAAATACAATACACTGTTTATTTGCCTCACCCTCTCATCATTTTTCACTTGCAACCTAGTTACAAAACATGAGCAACTCACCAAAACACTAGTCTTCACTCTCACAAACCTAGATGAAGTTAGATCACTACCCAAATGACTTCAAGGTAACAATTTACCAAGAGTCCCACAACAACCTTGACAAAACAAATACACAATGATTAGCTTTCCTTTATAGATTAAGAAGTGACCTTACAATATCATGAACTAAATACAACATTACACTTAAAAGAAAACTATAAACTCCTTCTATCAGGTCCCTTGGAAGTTGATGTTGTATCTTTTAAGAGATGCCAAAAGAGAACTTTTTGATCTATTGAATATTCACTTTTTCATTCTTCAAAAGTTGTCTTTTGCTTCTTGCATATGAATTTTTTATTCCCACATGAGAGGGCATGTAAGAAACCGTTGGTCCTTCTGTACAATGAGGGTCAAATCTCACCAACTGTCAGCTTTATAGTTGTATCCCAACACAGCCCTTTAGTAGCCATAACTTGATACTGACCTGGTCCTCATATTGTACTCATAGTTGGTTAGTAATCAAAATGGTTATTTAATATTTTTTCCTTTTTTAATGATGACAAACTATTGTCCCATTTCAAAATCTGAACTTGTTCCCCTTGAGTATTGTTCTCCCGAACATAGATTAC
>DF359107.1:51587-66988 GCA_000787875.1 Solanum virginianum
TCTGAACTTGTTCCCCTTGAGTATTGTTCTCCCGGAGTATATTATTTCCTTATTCCCCCTGAACTTGTTCCCTCAAGTTGATTGCCCACCCCACTTCGGCTTATCCTTCCCCCTTTTGTCATCATTAAAAACACATGCAGTAAACTAAGATAAAGATCATAGGTATTGAATTCAAAGTCAATAAGAAAGCATAACACAAACAATACCGTAGATTCATAAGAATAGATTAATGAGATACATTCATCCAAAGTTAGATTGTAAAGGAAAGTATTCATTAAATAGCAAAAGAGAATAACAAAACATGCCAGAACTAATCCCTGAACAAAAAGAGGGAATAAAAATAGACAATGGAGTAAGCTAGAGACTGGAAGGTTTGGGAGCTAGGAATTGAAGGTGAAGAGTCATTCTGGTATTGGAATTCTAATGTACCTGAAAAAGTTGCTAAGTATGGGACTTGACTTCCAAGGCTAGTCTACTGTTCTTTTCTTTCAGCTAGCTAGAGACTGGAAGGTTTGGGAGTTAGGGGTTGAAGGTGAAGAGTTGTTTTAGCTTTGGAATCCTGATGTGCCTGAAAAAGTTAATAAGTGAGGGACTTGACTTCCAAGGCTAGTCTATTGTTCTCTTCATTTAGCCGGGATAACTCAGCAGAACCAGGTCCCTCTACTATTTCTTGTGCTAGCTATGCCTTCAAAGTCAATTTTTTGCATCCCTGGCTGAAAGTGCATCAGTAAAATAGATAGTTAAGTAAATACCAATATACAAGACCATGTTTATCATGTTTTATGGTTATCACATTATGAATACGCTCCATCATCAGTGCAGGAAGATTTATGGTTTCCAACTTACTCAAGGCCACCACAAAAAATAGATCACCAGTGGTTGCACTGGTTCTCTTCTTAATATGAGGTAGAAAGACCTTGTTCATAAACTCAAACTAGAGTTGGTATTGCCCCTTGATATATTTCTTGGAAACAACAGCGAAGCTTAAATTTGGTATCTTTTGAGCCTCCACAATGAAACTCTTTTCAGGAGCACAGTCCAGTACACTCCTATTCCCTCTATATCAACCTTCAGAATAGTGCCCAAGACTTCTTCATCAATATGAAAATGAAAGATCACCAATGAAAGTGCTAAAACTTCCATCCTCTAAGAACTTAATATTATAGTAAAACTACCACACTTCCCACTTATGTAAAGTAACAACTAGCTACTGAAATAAATGGTCCCAACCTTGTATCATAACTGCATCAACCAGGTCCCTCATTCCTAGTTTTCCTTTGTTTTCAGCCTTAGAACCTGCCTACTCAACACCTTGTGATTTTTTTGAATTTGAATTTTTTCTTCCTTGCTCAAAATTTTCTCAATCTTTACCCTCTTGACTTGTGAACCTGGTCCTATGGTGGAAGCAAATTCACCCTTTTTCGATTTTCTTCCTTCCTTCCTTCTTGACTTTTTCTATTTAGATCCCTTGGAAGGTTTTATTAAAGCTTTAGTTATCTCAGTATTTAGTTTGAGACAAATAAAGTTCCTCATTTGATTCTGTAATATTGTCACCTTCTTCCTCATCAACATCAACTAATTTATCACTTGGATTGTCTTCCTCCTCTATCATAGAAGAGGACCTTAATTTCCTTTTCTTTGTAGTTTTTGATTTAGTTGCTGCCATTGCTTCACTGAGGAGTTTTTGTTGAGTATCTCTAGTGAGATACACTTTGGTGATATTAGACATATCCCCACTGACATTTCCCTTTCCTTTGTCTAATATTTGTTGACTCTTGGCACCTTCTTCAGTAACCTGGTCCTTTTTAGTAGCAAGAACTGAAGGAGCATCACTTGTTTTCCTTTTAGTTTTTATTTTAGAGGCC
This sequence comes from Solanum virginianum, assembly GCA_000787875.1. NCBI lineage: Eukaryota > Viridiplantae > Streptophyta > Magnoliopsida > Solanales > Solanaceae > Solanum > Solanum virginianum. The sequence goes on from DF359107.1 coordinate 53,453, forward strand.
CATTATCTTCATTATCTTCCTCCTCTCCTACTTTAGTAACATTAATGGGCCATACTTTACTCATGGGAGTTTAATCAAACAGTGTAGTAGCCAACACCAACTAGAGGTCTGGTAATTTGGCTTCCTCTTGAGAAAACAAGTCGTCCCCCTTTATTTCTATTAAGCCTTTCACTACCCATTCTTCACTAACAACCAGTATATTTGACTCAGTCCCTTTCTCAACTAACATAGGTAAAGAGGTGGGACTAGGTTGAGAAGAGGAGGGTTGTTCTTTAGTGGAGATAGTTATAGGGTTAGCAAGATTTTGTCCTTATAACGCAAATCTTGGTGTCCTAACGGAGGAATCAAGTGAGTGATCTTGACCCAAGGGTTGAAGAAATAGGTCATCCTTGATGGATGATGAAGATGTAGGAGATGAAGGAGATATGATTTTTGTCGAAGTGTGCAACTTCTCCGGTTTGAGAGGAGTATGGATGGGGGTAGAAGGACGAGTTTCAAGCTTGTAGGATGAAGGGGTTTCATTTCTCGACAAAACTGTGCTTCTCAGAGATAGGAGATGAGTGAGACATTGTAGAAAGGAAGAACAAGAGAAAAGTTAGAGAGACAGAGGATTTTTTTTAAAAAGTGAGAGAGAAGTAGGTTGAGTTTTTCTTTTGTAGGGAGTGTAGAGACGTGTCTGGTCCCTGGGTGGATGCATCTTTTTGGGACCAAGGTTGAAATGACACAATTTCAGAGAAGTTGGAAAGGCATGGGAAAAGTTCTGACACATTTCATAATTGCATGATTGCTGTAAAAAGAATACTAGCCGTTGAAGGGAAACCAGGTCCTAAGCGATCTATGCTATTTTGTTGAACTTCTTTCAAAGTCCCTTATTTTGCACCTATGATGTTGTTGATCATGCATACCTGCAAGGTACTAATGTAATTTCAAAAAACAAAACTTAGATACCTATACAGGAATTTTAGCCAAAAATAAGGGAGATTTCACCATTATGGTGGCATCTGCTTAGTTTAAGCAGCCCCATCCTCATTCGATTCTTTTTAGAGTGGTCCCTATATAGAGGCTTGGTAAAACTATCAGATATTTAATCCTCTGTACTACAAAACTTCATACATATGTTATCATTCTCAACTTGGTTCCTGAGAAAATAATATCTTATATCAACGTGGTTTGTCCTTTTGTGCTGAACCGAATTCTTTGCCATGTTCAAAGTTGTCATATATCAATGTCTCCATCAAAACCCCAAAGTCTTTTAGTTGTTGCTTGATCCAAAGCAATTGAGAGCAACAAGCGACAACAGATACATATTCAACTTTAGCTGTGGATAAGGCCACTAAGTTTCGTTTTTTAGTTCCCTAGGAGATGAGAGATGAACCCAGAAAATGAGCCATTCTGGAGGTGGATTTGCGGTCAATCAGGTACCTGACAAAATAAGCATCTTCTTACGCCACCATAGATAAAATAGTGCTAAGTTGTCAATACCTTTAAGATATCTCAAGATTCTCTTTGCTGCCTTCAAGTGAGATTCTTTTGGACATGTTTGAAATCTAGAACACATTTTCACACAAAAGGCTATATCTGGTCTGTTGGTAGTTAGGTACAACAGTGATCTATGATCCCTCGATACACAGTCTCATTTACTTTGGGACTAGGTTCATCATCATTTAATTTTGAATTGGTTCCCATATGTGTATGAATAAGTTTTGCTCCCATCATCTGATACTTGTTTAGCGGATGTCTAATGTACTTCTCCTAATTGATGAATGTCCCTTTTGGTGTCTGCTTGATCTATGGCCTACGAAAGAAATTGAGTTCTCCCATTATACTCATCTCAAACTCACTTCTCCTCAGGTCCCCAAATTCTTCACAGAATGAGTTGGTAGTAGCACCAAAGATTAGGTCATCAACATATACCTAGACAATTAGCAGATTCTTTTCTTCAACCTTCAGAAATAGAGTATTATCAATTTCTCCTCTCTTATATCCATGACCCAGCAGGAACCCAGACAATCTCTCATACCAAGCCCTTGGAGCTTTTTTCAACACATAAAGAGTCTTATCTAGCTTTATTACATAATCAGGGAACTCGATGCTTTCAAAACCTTGTGATTGCTTCACAAACACTTTCTCCTTGTGGTATCCATTTAAAAAAGCACTTTTAACATTCATTTAAAAAGGCACTTTTAGTATTCCCGAACTAGGGTTTTTTCCCGCCATAAGTTTTTAAGTAAAAACCTTCCCTTAAGATAATTCTCCAAGATTCTAAGATTTAGGAATCAATTTATAAGTTAGAGGAATGATTATATTTACCTCTATTTACATATAGGTGAAAAACTAAAGAAAAGCTGGTCTAGGTCATTTCTAGTCTCTGAAAAATAAAGTGAGAGAAATAATAATGATTTTGGGACTTTTCTGACTTAAAACTCGTCATTACAGACACTTATCTCTCTATGGCGCCATATCGGGACCAATCCCGCTATGGTGGGTTGTACAAATAAACTTGGAGTTTGCATTCCAAACTCCCAATTGACAACACACTCTTAAAATAATGACGTTAAAAAATTTAACCCTTTGCGGAGATCAATTTCAGGAGTTCTACTTGCCCAAATTCCATAACAAAAAGTCCTATAGGCTCCGTATAGTCTTACCTAGTAACTCAAAAGATCAAACCATAAATCAGCCCCCAATCCCCAATCCATTACCAAATTTTCCTAAACTTCATTTGATTCAGATTTCATCCAAGTCTCGCCTAGGCTCAAAATTTTCTAGTAATTTTCAAGTTACTACTTGAAAATTTTCTGGCCTAATAGAAATTGTCCTATTCATAACGACGGAGATAACTTGTTACATATGATCAATGAGATTAAAAATATAAATAATGATCATACATAGCACTTTCTTAAACAAATTTCCGGATGGATACCCTTACTTCTTCTTAAACTCATTAAATCGTATCACCAATTTATGATTCTAGTAATATCTCACTAAATTACTAATTGTTAATATAATATTATGTGATCAATTATTTGTGATCATTATACAACCAATGCTCCTCATAGCACCATCTAAGAATAAGGATGTGTTTTGAGAACCACTATCTATTCTCACACTTTTTGAAATGTAATCAATTGATGAGACTCTCATATGACTCGATGTAACTAATTATCTATTGCTATTTTGTTTAAATAGTAGTTTGGAAATTTAATGGACTATGAATAAGTATAATATAAATGGACCTATGTCAATTAACAATAGTAGTCTAGCCTATATATTCCAGATTGCCTTCTAATGACGAAATGATTCAGTTGAGTAGAAACTACATTTGTTAACAATTAACATAAATCGATTTATAATATAATTATTTGTAGTAGAAACCACTTTATGCCTCATGTTTTCCAAAATTTGAATGTCTTACTATAGTTTTATTATATTGAGAATCACATTTTTCTCTATTTGAGAAAAAGAGAAATCTTGTATTCATGGGTTTAACTTGTTGAACTGAGAAGAAATTCAAAGTATTTGGAGGGAATAAGTTTATATTTTATTTTAAATAGGATAATTAAAAATTTGGGTGTAGGGAACTATTTTGTATTTTCAAGACTTTGGGGTTGGAAGATGTCACGATCCAATTTCTTGAGTCATAATAGCATCTACTATGATCCACCTATAGGTAAGCCAATCTGTAATCTGAAACAACAAATAATGAATATAAATAGTAGAAACTAAACGAAAACGATATATATTAAGAATAACATAAGATAAACCAAAAGCAAGTAAAAAATATATAAAATAAGATTAGCAAGAAAAATATATATAAAATAAGATTCTTCTTAGAATCTGAAAATTACAAGTACAGAGAGTTAAAGCTCAAAAATGAACCCAAAATACATACAAATACAAGATAAACTTGTCTTAAAAATGAAAGACAAACCACAAAATATAGAAGGAGATGAGAAATGATCTAGGACTTGTGTGCTCATCCTCACCTCCAAAGCAGACTGCTGCAAGCGTGATATTAATATTTGTAGCAGGTACTCAGACCTGTTGGCACACCCCCTGTAACACCTCCCAAATTATTACAGCTCAGATAAGTCCAAAAAGTTCAGGAGTTGAACTTGATTCTGCATTAGATGGGTATCTACGAACCACATTTACGGCCCATAGATGTTTTATAGACTATATATGGGAGCTCGTAGATCCTCTCAACACATGGTAAAATTTGAGTTTAGGGACTACTCTACGAGTCCATTCTACGAGCTGTAGAGCAAGGTTCATGATTCAATGTCGTGAGAAACCAAGTCTCTAAACCTTTTTACGAATAAATAGGAAGAGTTAAACTTTTTTTCATGACCCGTACCTAAGGGTTCCGTAGATCAACTTCAGAAAACTCTAAATCTTATCTGATTTCCACGAGCCCTAAAGTACGACTTGTAGAACCTTGATCATAGATCCATGTTAGATTTGTTTCTAGGTTCTACGAGAGAAAGTCTCTATGAGTCGTAGACTGAACTATGACCTATAGACAAGTTTCATGGTTTGGTCCAATAATTTTCATGAAAGATAATTTTATCTTTTCCCATTGTTTTCTAATGGAAAACCTATCATTTTGGAGTTACTTTGAGTTCCTTAATAGTAACCCACAGTAATTCTCTCTCACGTTCACATATTTCAATCGGAGAAAGTTACTTAGGGTGAATAGAGAAGGGCTAGGGTTGAAAAGTTTCTTCAATTCTTCTAGAGAATCTTCATACGACAGGTAAGTAAGACTCCCCAAATGTTAAATTAAGCCTATTCTAGTATCTATTGACTTCTATTTTCCATCAATGAGACTGTGAGTTTGTGTTCAAGTTTTCTCCTTTGTTTTGAGTAAATTCTTTTGAATAATATCATATGCTAGTTCTTTGAAGTGAATTATTGCATTCAACCACTTTATTGTCAAATTTAGTTATAAAGTCAAGATATTATGTTGCATATACTCAAATTCCTAAAGAATTCTTGTAAAGCTATCAAGTCTAAAGTATGAGTATGTTGAAGAAGCATCTTGAGTTGTAATTTTAGCATGAGTTATACAAGAAACTTATTTGCTATATTTTGAGCATGCATATGAATGCTTATTTTAGATACTCATATTTGTAAGTTGAGTTGAGCAGTACACCTATGCTTTTGAAGTCATTGAATTAAGATTTTATTCATTTAAAGAGAAGTGACAAGTTGAGAAAAGTTAAAGTTGGGCTAAGCATCCATTTGATTTAGCTTAAAAACTTGTCAAACCTGCTTTTAAGCTTTTTTTAGCTTATAAAAGTGTTTGACAATTTTCAAAACAACTTTAAAAAAGTTAAAAATTTGCTTAAAATAAGTTATAGAGTTAAAAGCAGCACCTCCCCTCCCAAATTTTTATTTTTTAATTTAAAAATTGTTATAGTTTGACCAAAAAAATTACATATTTACTTTAATTATTTTTTTCATATTTTCAAAAATATCCTTACCTATTTAAACAATTCCATTTGTATCAAACCTTCTAATATTCGAATATGAATGTATGTTTATTTATATATATTGTCCTTTTTCACTATTTTAAAAAAAATAATTTATGATAGTAAGAGAAATACGTGAATGATAAATAAATATTATTCATGAATTTAATTAAAAGATATCTTAAATTCTTTATGTGAAATAAGAAACGACCTACATGCTATTAGAAAGAATAAGCATTACTGATTGGTTAAATGTTGGAAGTTTCTTGAGAGGGCAAGAGAAAATTGTAATAATTGGTATATTTTGGCAATTTAATATCTCAATCATGTTTCGATTTCGATCATGAAAAAAGAGACATCTTAAAATTTTCATGTGATCTATCCAAATTAATATTTTAAAAATTAAAATAAATTGTGTATATAAAATTTACTTAAATAATAAGTCCATATTGATATTGAATCAAAATATAAATTTATTTTACTTTATTTTATTTTTTAGGCAGAAAAATCTTAAAGTAATCAGTTTTTATAGTGTTAACATCTTGAAGGTGTTTCAGACATTTTTAATTAAAAAAGTGTTTAATAGCACTTACGTGTCAAACACATTAACAACTTTTTTTCAGTTACAACACTTTTATCCAAACACATAACTACTTATTTTTCAAATAAATTTCAGCACTTTAAAAAGTGCTTCTAAAATACTTTTGAAAAGCTATTTTTTTTCAACGAAGCCAAAACGAGCTCTAACTCTCCAAAGATTGAATGTATTTGAGGAATTTCACTTTAAAGTTATGAGCATATAAATAAAGTTTGAAAGTAGTATTGAGCACCAATATGAATAAGAGCGATAGCAACTCAAACTCATAAGTTATGTAGCCGGCGTAGGATAGGATCGTACTAACAATTGTATGACTCTTCACATGCCATCGAGATGACCAAGTTAGATGGATCCATAAGTTATGTTCGTCTGTTACCCTGGTAAAGTATTGGATGGTTCTGGCAACATGAGCAATACATAGTATCATTACGAAAGTCAAGTTAAAGCATGCTGTTTTCACATATTAACTGATGTTTATCTATGCACTAACCTAGATACGTCATTTACACTGTAGTACTTTTTTTACCGAGTTGCTTTTGAGTTGAGTATCTTATCCTGCATCCTCTTTTGCTTATTTTACATATTCGTACATTCCAGTACTGATGTTTTTTGAACTTGCATCTTTTATGATGCAAACACAGGTGACAGAAGAGATCCTAACTAGGCACTCCATTGAAAATCCAAGATTCCTAGTCAGCTATTCGTGAGACAACTTTGCAGTTCAAGGCACATTACATCTTTACTTTTCGGTCATTTCTAACTCAATCATGGTACCCATGAGCTTGTCACAATGATTGTTTCAGAGTCAATCCATAGAGCTTTCATAGACTAATATATGTAGTGTTTTAGATTATTCTTTCAGTTGCCCTTGAGATAGCTTTGAGATTCTTAAATATTATTGAGACTTTAGTTGATTCTTATGGTATATTAAGTTCCAGCCTATTTTTAATGTTTAAGCCTTCTGCTGAGTAAAGAAATCAGGCTAAGTTGTTCGCTTGGGATTTCACAATGAAAAAAAGAAAAAATTGCGTAAGAAGAACTTAGGATCACATGGGCATCCCTGGAGAAATAGCTGTTTAGGCATCTGCTTAAGGGATTAAGAAGAATACTAGCTAAACTTCTTCCTTAAATTGCACATTAAAACATCACATGTACGGACCTCGAAACATGTCATTAGCTTTCTTTGTGTCCACTCTATACATTTTATTACGCTTAAATTAACCATATTACATACCCTCCAGCATTAATCATCAATCATCATCAAATGTACGTATTGATCAATTCTTGTCATTCTTTGAATCTTATTAACTGAAATTGTAATGACGTATATCATCACGTTAAGCATCTCAACAAGGTCAACCTATATCCATAATTGTGACATTAATTAAAACTGATGAATTCAGCGTAAAACCAGAGAATAGCATTAGCCATTTTCTATTTAAATATTGAGTGCATTTTTATTGATCCACAAAACAAGGATCTCAAAGTGAAGCAAGGACTTTAGTACTCCACTATTTTGAATATGAAATGCAACTTTGATTTGTGGTTTCATTTTCTTATAACTCTGAATTGCCACCCAAAATATTTCAGAAGCCAACTGTCCTTTGACATTGCACTTCTCTTCCAGTTTCTCTCTAGCTACTAGTATAAGAAGTCACTAACTCTTTTGACAAGTTAAATGTTTTAGTTCCTCTTGTTAACAACACAATGTCGATTTATAAGTTCAATTCTTTACTCCTTATACTATGTTCTCTTTCTCTGTTCCTAAATCAATCTTTGTCCAATACTGATGATCAAGAAACAGGCGATCATGACATTAACTGGTGGTGTAGCCAAACTCCTCATCCTGATCCATGTAATTACTTCATGTCATCCGCTGATGTCAAACCCAAAAATAAATCCGAGTTTCGGACCATGACGGTCCAAGTGGCCATGGATCATGGCATTCAGGTACAGAGTCATGCAAAGAATGCAAGCCAAAATTGCAGGGGGAAACGCAAGAAGGTAGTGTGGATGGATTGTAATAAGCTCATGGATGACACTATCCTCCAATTGAACCGTAGTCTCGATGGCATCAAGTCGAATTCAAGTTCTAATTTTGATGCACAAACTTGGCTAAGTGCCTCGTTGACAAACATCGAGACTTGTCTGTCAGGATCGAACGATCTCAATGTTTCCAACATCCTCCAGCCGAATTTATCCACTAACGTTTCTCAGCTCATTAGTAATTGTTTGGCTGTGAATGGGGAGTTCATGGACGCGGAAAATACAACGCAAGTTGGTGGATTTCCAAATTGGCTTACGACTAGTGAAAGAAAGTTGTTGCAAACCTCGTCAATAGATTTGATGGCTACAAAGGCAAATTATGTGGTGGCTAAAGATAAATCAGGTAGTTTTCGGTCAATTCAGGCTGCACTAAATTATGCAGCATCCAGGAGAGTTGGAAATCAGAGAATCGTTATCTATATCAAAAGGGGCGTTTATAGGGAAAATATTTTGATAGGTCCTACAATGGGGAAGATCATGTTAGTTGGTGATGGCTTGAGAAACACTATAATCACCGGAAGCCGCAGTGTTGCTGCTGGTTTCACAACTTACAGTACTGCAACTGTTGGTAATGACTCTCCACATCCCTCTCTTTCGTTTTAAGTTTTGTCTTTTCATCTTTCATGCATAATTGCAAAAACATGACGCAATGGACTAATTTAAAAGGTACCAACTATGAAGATTACAACTTATCTACCTCTACTTCATGGCATTAAGTAAAACTACAATTGAAAAAAACACACAGAGGAATGAAATTTATAGGTATTTTGCTCTACTTATGTTTTTGTGGGTAAACATATTGTACAAATTAGCAATAATATTCATGGTACATCTACTACGACTCTATTAGACTATACTTCTTCCCATTTGTATCTTATGCATATTGCTTCATAGCATAATAAGGGGGACAATCATAATACATACTCCCTATGTCCTAGATCATAGGATTCATTTTTTCTAGTTAGTTGCGAAAAAAGAAGAAGATATATTTTCATATTTAATAATAATTTAAATTTTAAACTATCTATTTTATTTTTAATGAAATGATTTGTATCTACAATGACCACATATTTCAATGATCTTTCTTTACTTGTTAAACTCCATATATCAAGTCAAACAGCACCATATAATTGGAACAAAAGATCGAGTAATTCCATAAAAAAGGTTGAGTTATATGCTTTTGAAGTGTTATCTCTCTCTACTTGGTGTACGGTAGAATTTGAGTTACCTGTTAAATACTACAAATTGGCATAATCTTCGGGAGTGACCCACCTACCTAATATTTTTTATTAAAATATTATTATTAAATGTCCATAGATCACAGGACAAAACAAAAAAGATTAAGAGCCAATTAAAGGTCAAATGCTATTTTAGCGGGTCATTTTGTTCCATTCAATAATTGTCACGTGTTATCATTCTTTAGGGCTTGTTAGCGAGGGAACAATTTGATTTCAAACTATAGAAGATATTATTTCCTCAGGTTAAAAAATAATGATATACTTTTTTTTTAGTTTGTTTCTGAAAAAAAAGGCATGTTTCTTTTTTTATTTTATTTTTTGATAATAAATTGATTTCAGTATTATTCTTTTTTAAAAGAAGAGAGTATAATTTTTCATGTTAGATTTTAATTTTTGTAGAAGTATCGTTCTGCTAGTTAACCCCATATTTGCATTTTTTTTGTCCAAATACATATCAGGGTGGGGTGGGGGGTACAGCTAAATGTCAATGCTAATTTGGCGGATCATTTTGTTGCATTTAATTCCTTTCACGTGCAACAATTCTTAGGCTTGTTCACAAGGGATGTGGAACAATCTGCATTCAAACTACTGTAATTTATCATGTCAGATCTTGATTTTCCAAAAGGAAACAAAAAAAAGGTATCTTTCTGCATACCAACATGTTCTTTGAGATTGAGAAACTGGGTTGACATATTAACAACTGAAAGTAATAAGCATATGGTACTTGATAAAGCTTTTATATTAGAAAATGTAATGATAGTACTTTCCGCTAAAAAAGATCAAATAATGAAAAAGCATTACCCTTTCTAACCTAACCACGTCTAAATTAATTATAACAGTAAAGTTGGTGACCCTTTCTTTTCAATTTATGAACCTATACTTTTACAGTTGATTTTGTAATAATTTGAAACATGACGATGTTTTAGGGGTGGATGGTATTGGATTCATTGCTCGAGGCATCACATTCCGAAACACAGCAGGGCCACAAAACGGGCAAGCAGTAGCTCTACGATCAGCATCCGATCTGTCAGTCTTCTACGCCTGTGGTTTTGAAGGCTACCAAGACACTCTCTTTGTCCAATCTCAACGACAATTCTACAAATCATGTTATATCTACGGCACCATAGATTTCATCTTCGGAAACGCCGCAGTTGTCTTCCAAAATTGCATGATTTACGTCCGAAAACCTTTATGGGGACAAGTCAACGTGATCACAGCACAAGGAAGAAACGATCCTTTTCAAAACACAGCAATTTCAATTCACAACTCTAGGATTACGGCAGCTCCCGATCTTCGTCCTGTAATCGCATCGTATCAGACATTTTTAGGACGTCCGTGGCAACAATATTCGAGAACGGTTATCATGAAAACTTATTTAGACAGTTTGGTGAATCGAGCAGGTTGGTTAACTTGGTTGGATTCTAATTTTGCTTTGAGTACATTGTACTATGCGGAATATGGTAATATTGGACCGGCGGCTTCCACGAGGTATAGGGTAAAGTGGCCTGGTTATCATGTCATAAAGAATGGAAATGTTGCTTCTAAGTATACTGTTGCAAGCCTTATAGCTGGCCGGGCGTGGTTGCCTTCTACTGGTGTGCCATTCACTGCAGGCCTGTGAAGAACAAGTGTTATTACTTCACTCTTTTATTTGCCTCCTTATTTTTCTTCTTATTTTTTCATTGATTCTTCTTTTTGTACGTGTCATGCGATTATGACACATAAATGGATTATGGATGCTATTATATATTTACCCTCCCTGCTATACTGGTCTGTGTAATGTAGATCCATGTTCACAGGATCATTTTTCCGACTCTTTTTCAAATATAGTCATTAAAAGAAAATTCCAACCTTCATTACAATATCATTTAAGTTTGTGCAATTTGAAACTCTGCAATAATGATTCTTTTTTAATTAGAAAGACCAGAATGTGTCTATTTGTACATTTTAATTTGTCTCGACAAACCAACAAGAAAGGGCATCAATCAAAATTTAGTTTTGGGCCAAAGACTAAAGATGTATTCCCTTCATCACATTTTATGTGGTATTATTTAACTTATATCGTGTTTTAAAATAAAAATCTTTTAAAACTTATGGTTTGAAATCAAATGACTTGTCCAACAATTAATGCCTCTAAATCATAACAAAGATGGGAGCTCAGACAGGTCCTGCCTCACCCTGAACATAAATGAAAAGTTGTATCTAATACAGTTATAGCATGATAAAGAAGTAGTAGGCCTTGTTCCCGAAGAATTATGACTCACTCAATCTGAATCATCGAAATGTCTGAATCTAACCACGGGGATGGATAGTACGATCACCTGCACCTATATTGGAATATGATATAGGCATAGAGTATGTATTAGTACGTTTAAATGGACTAAGCATGCTGACATACGATGTAATATAAATATATATAATAACCTGCATAACAATGTTATATGAATAATGACACATATATATAGAAATAAAGTATAGAAGGAATCATCATATCAATATGTCAGGAGTAACATAACGCATGAATGTCATAACATATAAACATATGTGGAGATATGACCCCACTCGCGTTCGCGGAGTACTTTTTATAATTGAACAGTGTTAAAATCGTAAGTCATCATTTTAACTCCATTTTTATCCTAATTATTTTCCATAAGTTTTATCGTGTTTTTGTCTTAAATTCCATGATTTTTAATGTCTAAAATTGGGAATTTTTAGACTATGATTTCCAAACTTTTAATGTGATTTCTCATTCGTTTTAAGACCGATTTTAGTGAAATTTTCGCCCAGGGACTCCATTTTTCGCAAAACTTGATTTTAAGATCAATTTTCAGATTTGAGAACTTCGAATTTTAACCCTAAATTTGATCATTTTGTTCCCCCTAGGCCTAATTGGTACCAATATGAGTATTAAAAGGCTTCTCTTAATGCGTAGTATTTGATTTTGATAGTGGTTGAGCGATTAGGGGATCTTTTGGAGGGCTTGAGGTGTATGAAAGCTTGTCCGGGTGCGATTTCGACATCGAAGTAGGTTCGACTTGCCTTTTTGGGACTGGATGGAGTCATTGATCATGTTTGTGTGATAATTGAGAGATCTAGGTAGATTCATGAATAATTCTGTTGATCTGATGGAATATTAAAGGAAATGTGATCGATCCCAATTGGGTCAAATTATGAGTAAATTGTGACCCTATTGATGAATTGGGTCGAGATCTTATGAATTGGGAGGATTTGGGATAACAATGTGATAATACGAGACTTGTGATACTATGTGGGTAATTTTGTGGTAATTGATGGTTGTTGAGATACTTTTGAGGATTTGTGTATACTTTTGATCACATGAATGAATCCAATGTCTAAAAGTAGGAGAAAGTCTAGTATTCAAGTGACGTATGAAAGAATAACTGAATAGAATACATTAAACAATTACAAGAGTATTTATAATATATAAATATGATACAAAAGACTAAATTATCCTTTTATCTATATAAATATATCTATCATGCCCCCTCAAGCGATGCTGGGTCTTGAAAAATGCTGAGCTTGTCACATAAGAAGGAAAATTGAGGATAGGTAAGAGGCTTAGTTAGCAAATCTGCAAGTTGATCCGCACTTGCACATAGCGAACCTATAGAACACTAGACGCAACTCAAAGCGAATATCAATTTCAATGTGTTTGGTGCGAGCATGATGAACAAGATTGTGAGCTAAGTATATACTACTGATGTTATCATAGTAGATTGTTGAAGCAGAGGATGGCTTAATATGAAGATCACCAAGAAGAGAGAGCAACCAAGATATTTCAGCAGTAGCATAGGCAACAGAATGATATTTCACCTCAGCATTCTAGCACGACACAACATTTTGCTTCTTAGAAGATCAAGAAATAAGATTATTACCAGAAAAGATACATAAGCTGAAGTAGACCTGCGCGTGGTAGGGCAACCTGCCCAATCCGTATCAGTATAACATGTCAATGAACTAATGGAGCCACCTGGAATGAACAAACCATGATTAATGGAACCACGTAACTAACGTAGAATATGTTTCACTGCAGTAAAATGAATGTCCATGGGAGAATGCATAAATTGGGAAATCGGATTGACAGCGTAGGCTATGTCGGGATGAGTAAAAGTTAAATATTGAAGTCCACTAACAAGACTACGATATAATGAAGGATCAG
>DF359106.1:0-28050 GCA_000787875.1 Solanum virginianum
CTTGTGGGATTTTACTGGGTATGTTGTTGTTGTTGTTGTTGTTGTTGTTCTTAGAATAACTATCATCCACCAAGTCTCAAACAAGTTGATGTGCTAAACAAGTCTCAGCAATAATGCAACATCCGGTGCTTAAGTTTATATCTTTCTTGTATCCATTTATTGGTCGCTCCAACCTTGATGAAACAAAACGGGAGGGAAAGCCCGATGCATTAAAGCTCCCTCTATACGCAGGGTCCGGGGAAGGGCTCAACCACAAGGGTCTATTGTACGCAGCCTTACCTTGCATTTCTGCCAGAGGTTGTTTCCAATATTTTTCTGCATAGTTCTACTTCAATGAGTCTGTTACGGGATATTCATTTTTTTTCCGGGGGGGGATGATGAGTTAACACAAACTGTAAAAAGACCTTTCTAGGAACTATCGGACTCTTTTTAGACATCTGATAAATAAGATAACAGAAAACAATTTAATATGATGATTCAAGCGCTGCGGCTATTAAGAAGTTGAAACTGAAAATAATATTAAGTCAACGAAATGATTATGCTGGAAAAAGGGAATTAAGACGGGTCAGAAACTAACCTGTTGATACTCCACAACTTAAGAGGCATGCCCTATTAGGGGGGATACAAGGATCAATTTTTGTGACATTAGCAATGTCTACAACAGTGTACTCGGCGAAACTTGATATCCACATGAAATGGTGTAAAGTTTCTCCATCAGTGGTAGTGAATCTACTTGTACCATCTCTAAGTGTCGAGGGAGATATCTTAAATGGAAATTTTGAACAAAGATTGCTCTTCTTGGATTTGCAATCTATACATTCTGTACAATCGGGCAAAAATATCGGGACAACTGAATCTCCTTCTTTTAAATCCTGGACATCTTCCCCAACACTCTCCACAACCCTTCAGTCAATACCATGTGATAATCAACGTGTGTTTTCATGCACTGGTGCACAAATTACAGGTACAAGGAGAAAAGCAATTCAAATATAAAGATTCAATTGACGGTAAAGGATAACAAAAGGAACTCCTTTTACATATTACACTTAACGTGCGAGGGGAAAATGCACTTTCAGAGAGCAATATCTTAATCTCACAAGAATGCTTCTCCAGTGACTTCAAACAATAGAACAATTGCTGAGCTGACCCTTCGTTTCAATTTAATTGTCTTAGTTCGACTAGGCACAGAGTTTCAGAAAATAAAGGTAGACTTTTGAATCACTTGGTCTTAAGCTAATGGTGTGTAAAGTACTAAACGTGTTTTGAATCTTGTGGTCTTAGACGTGCTGTGGAATATAGGAATGAAAAATTTACCAAATATAGAAAAAGACATCCTTTTTTTTAGCAGACGGAAAGTAAGATACTTGAATTGAAACAAAATGAGTAACATTTACTACCAATCAAGTATTCTTTAAAAACCCAAAGGATAATAAGTGAATTTGATTGGGGAGTATACTAAAGTACCCGAAAGCTTCGTGGCCCAATATTCTTGGAAAGCATCCAGGAAAGTCCTAAAAGGAAACAAAAATTCAGATGATTCAAAAAGTAGGAACACACACTTTCTACAGTAAAAAAGATTTAACTTTTCCAACTTTAATTAGCATAAATTTACGTACTCTCAACTTCCAGAAGGTAACGTCGCTGTGACAGAGAGACGTACAAATGATCTTTACGCGAACTTCATGAGCTTTAGGAGGAGCCACGATCACTTCCTCTATCACCAAAGGTTCTCCTGCTTTCCTTGCCACCGCAGCTGTAATGTCACTCACAATTAAGTGTTCTTTTTCACTAAAGAAAACAGAAATGACAAAATTACTCCAACCCCTTCTCAAGATCCCTCAAAAGATTCAATCTTTGTTCACAACGCATAACCAATCCCAAGCCCATATATAGAACAAAAAACTTTTCCATAGGATGACAGCCGACTAAAACTACTCAAATTTACTCATATTCCTTAGGATTTAAATGAACACTCAACCCCAAAAGTTATCTCCAAAGGGAGGATTACCAAAGACCATATAAAGAGATCACTCATCCCTAAGTGAGCCAAAATGTGGAGCTCAACAGCAATTACCTCTCGTTATATTCTACATTAGAACCAATGGCCGAGTGAGGGGGCACAAGGGGTTCATTCGTAACTCGAGGCATAGACAACTTGTGGTTAGAGGGTTCATTCAAACTCCTTTCATCAAAAAATTTATACTATTTATAAATGATTAAAATGATCTTTTTGTGTATGCATAGTGATGTTGACCCCCTTCGACTAGTTTATGTGTTTACTATTTCAAACTCCTGGCTCCACCACTATTCATAACCACTTCATCATAAAATTACAATGTATACATAAGGTCATTATTTTAATTGTAATTGTATATACATTACAACAACAACATACCCCGTAAAATCTCACAAGCGGGAGTCCGAAGGTAAAATGTACGTAAACCTTAATAGAGATACAGAGGTTGTTTACGGCATAATTGTATATAAGATTTTAATTATAATTGTATATACATTACAACAACGAACTCAGTAAAACCTCACAAGTAGGGTCTAGGGTGCAGACCTTACCACTAGAGACTATTTCCAGAATAATTGTATATACATTATATATTGAAATTCCCAGTTTCTTTACTTTTTGGCTTCTCTAACTGAAAAATATGCTAGCTCCACCACTAGTCCTACCCCATTTCAAGACTCCTCAAAGAATCAACCTTTGCTTGCAAAACATAGGCAATTCATACATCCACAAAGAAACAAGATTGTTTCCATAGGCTAACATCCAACTAAAATTACTAAAATTATCATGAAAGATTCATCAAAGATTTGATTTTGAAATAAAGGGGACAAAACTTTGGAGGTGGGGAGTGGAGATGAAGAAAGTTTCTGAAGAGTACCTCTGCAATTAATTGGCTTTCCAGCAGTTTTGCTCAATTCACCTTGTGTGGCAGCCATTGTTAAAAGCTAAAAAAACAAAAAGGGAAAAAAACACTTTTGTATTTTCAATTTCTATTGTGGGTCAATTTTATAGTGTCACTTATCTTCTATCTTTGTCACACACCTACAACGCATACAACTTGTGTTAAATAAGGGGGGCCAAGAAAAATGATCCATTACCAATCAAATATGCTTTAAAAACTCTTTAAATTAATGTTTCTTCAAGTGACATGTAAAACAGATCTAACAAGAGACAAAAAAAATAATTTAGAAATAAGACATATTTGAGATGAGGGTGAAAACAGCATATCTACTTTTATGAGATAGTGGTAAATTCTGCGTATATTCTATGACCCCATGTGTAGAATTTCACTGGTATGTTATTGTTGAATGTGTTAATACCATTAAAGGAAATTTTGTTCAACCTTTTTCTTTTCCTTAATCTATCTTTACTTATTTACTATATTAAAAATATATGTTCAATAATGTTCATCTATTTTATGAAATCAAAAAATAGTTCTTAATTTACATTTATCAGTAATTATAATTATTTTTCTATTATATTTTTCAAAACATTAAATTTATTATGTTGATAGAGTGATCGATCCTAATATCGAATCAATAATAGATAAGCATTATCGGACAAAGAAAAGGAACATCTGATGCTGAAGTGCTCATGAAATGATAAAAAAGGAAACCAATGACGGTGGCTAATTTGGGAAAGTAGGCTTAGCAATTTAGTGTCACAAAACATCCCTTTTTCAGCTTCAATGAAATATAAATTACCAAAAAGGCATACATGAATTGATAAACTAACATCAATAATATAAAAACTCTTTCAATAGTAATGAGACAAAATGACCCTTTTTGTAGTTCTAGTTCCGAGCATTTTTTTACCCTTTTTCATTCATACGATGATAAGATGATGCTCCAATTCAAACCATATAGAAAATATATAACCATGTATAATTAATGTATAATCTATATATACCGACGAAAAAAAAAAACCAACAGTAAATCCAACTGGATATTTGCATAAAGATCCCCAACAGAAATAGTATCAACTGTTTTAAAAAGTATTATATCTCTGTCTCAAGCACATAACAAATGTCACCATGTTTCATTGAAGCAGATGACTAATTCAACACAAGAGAAGCAACAGATACCATATCAATACAGCTCTAACATCAAAATGTATTAGCCTAGAAAATTTAGACGAAAATTTTTCATACTTTTACATCTGATAAGACCAGAAAGATATCCTAATTGCACCTATAGTAAAATTCATTCTGTCCTGCAGAAAACTTGAGCTTAGTGCTGACAGAGCACCAGATTGCAGAAGACTATCGGAGCATTCCCTGCACATCCTCCTGCAGAAACTTATGTGAAAGGAGAAAAAAAAATGGATTATATCCGCAAACATTTAACACTCTTAAGGATACGAAAAGCATCTTGCTGGTATTGCCTCTCAAAAAGTGAGCAGGAAAAGATATCAGATGGAAGATCCGAAATGGAAGCAAAAACAGATAAAGTCAGGATAAAAATGCTCCAAGACTGTATGAAACCTTTTCTGACAAGAAGCTTTGATGTTACAACTCCTGTACATGTACATGATTCTGGCACGGTACCTAAAATAATCTAAAGCTGAATGCTATCATGGAGGAATCTCAAGATAAAGTTACAATGCACCTAGAAGCTGATTTAATGAAGCTAACTCCGCATTCGTTTCCTTTGACTTCCATCTTCCTGACCCTAGAGAAAAGACAATTTTCAAACACAAAAAACATTAGAAACCATAAACATTAATCCTAGACCAACAAGCACATTCCCGGCATCTGGGAAAAGTAAATATACAAAAAGTCTCGAACTTTTAACAGTTTTGAGACTACAAAAGGGACAGCAATTTATGATAATCACTAAACAGTAGAGACTCTAAGGAGTATACAATCAGGCACGCAAATTTCGCAGGTAAACTTAGTTGCTTTTTTTTGAATTATTATATTCAGAAAAGTATGCACTGTGTCATTAATTGCTCGTTTGGTAGGGCGCATTAGAAAACACAATGCATGCACTAACTCTGTGAATGATTGACACCTTATTTGATAAACTTTTTCAACCTATATATAATAACTAATGCAAGAAAAGAGCATGCATTAGAAAAAGTATGCATGCATAAAAACTGCAAGGGGTTCTAATGCATGCATAGTATGGGTAAAGACACAATTTCCCTCAAAACCTTTTCCACATTCTTTCCATTATATTTGTGGAGGGAATGTTTGTAAACAGATGATCTTTTTAGAAATACGCAATACATGTTATTTATAATTCACCAAATCAAACATAGCATAGGAAATAATCACAGCATAACTTATACACTCTATTCAACATTATTCTTATACGCCCTACCAAATGACCCCCAAGTACCGAACAACTTCAAGAACACACTATAGAGATTCAAGCTTTGAGCTCTGGCCAACCTCATGTCCTCAACCACCCAATAGTTGCTAGGAATATGACGACAGGGAAAAATAGAGACTCTACTGATTAAATTCCATTTTAGGTGTTTCACCACTAAGAGAATGATACTCCAGTCACGGGTCTATATTGCCATTTGGCATCAAGTGCATCACCATCAGGTCACTATATCCAGTAATAATTAATAACTAACACACTGATATTTAAAATGCAATCAAATAACCTAAGAAAAAGGAAAATAGAGAGCCCACCTCAACCACTTTTCTGGAATCCTCATGTGGAGTTGCACTAGATTCAGATCTGCATTTTGCATGAATAATTGGACCCAACTGAGACCTTTCCATTCCAGCAGTTGACCCACTTGGTGCATTCACGTAGACAGCCCCCCTATACATCCATTCTTCAGTTTCATCACTGTAAAAATCATCAAAAGGCTCTCCACACAGTGCACAAACTTTCTGCTCATCGTCAGCAGGGACAGCCAATTCTTCATCATCCTTGGTTTCCACAACTTGCTCAGTCGGTAGAAATCCAGGAACTGCATCAGATCCCAAAGCCTCTGTACCACTAAGCCACATGTTCACGCTTACAAACCACTTACGAGAAGATTTCTGCTTGCGGTTTTTTGATACTCGATTCTTGGTTACATGCCAATCCATGTGACTGCTGTGAGCCTCTTGGCATTTAAATCGTAAACCACAAGTTGTGCACTGTCTTGGAAGATCAGCATATAAAGCAGTTACAGCAGAATCATGACGAACCTTAAGAAGATCCGGATTAAAATCAAGGCCCACAGGATCCTAAAAATTGTATCACATGGCTAAGAAAACTCTTCACAAGAAAATTGACAGCAGAGAAAGCTTGACATAGGGAAAAAACAATTACCTGTGCAGGAGCTTGATTTGTCAATGAAATCAAACCTTGAGCCATGAGTGAGCTAATCAAGCTTGAAAAGCCTGCTGCCGGAGGATTAGGAGTAACCTGACCAAGATTTTGTGATGCTGGCATGAATTTAGAAGGCAAAGGAAGTGGGCCTCTGGGAAAAGGTGGTAAGGCTCCTGAGGAAAATTGTGATGATGTATTTGGGACATTAACCAATGGCATAGACACCTGTGGACCTGAAACTGGACGGGGGAAATGAGTACCTACAGAAGAACCAGGACCCTGAGGAGGGTATCTATAAATTGGGGGCAGTAGCAAATGGTTTGAGGCTGGAAGTGAGGCACTTGGCGGCATAGTCTGATGAATATGCTGAGAAAGCACGGGCTGAGGTTCTGCTGAAGCCATGTGTTCAGGGTTTTGATGACTTGCAGAAAATGATGTGGGGTGTTGACTAGGAAATTGCGGAAACTGGGTAAATGAGCTGCTCTTCAAATTATCAATGTGTTGCTCAGGAACTACTGACCTGTCCAAACTATGATTGACAACTGAATTGCTTGCAGTATTTACTTCAAAAGGACTTCTGATAGGATTATGAGGGAGAACACCAGGTTTTGAAGCCAAAGATTGAGGATTATGCACATTTGGGGGAGGCCATGGTACACCAGGGGCCCGTCCAGTGACCAACCGAATATCCTGAACTGAAGAGTCAAAAGCAAGATTCATTCTTGGTGAAACATGTGGCGGCCTCCAAGTATGTCCATCAGCAGCCAAATTGCCAATCAAAAGATGCTTGGATTCACCAGTCGCTGATGAGATTCCACTTCCTTCACCCTTTAAATGTCTTTGAGGCAACTGTGGCACATTTTCTGGAAGCTTTTGAAAATAATGTGAACCTGGAATCAGAGATGTCTCATCGCAATATCCTGTAATTTTATTTCTCACCCCTCGACCAGACTGCCAAAAGAACTGACATAATTTCAATATGAAAAAAAAACCATTCTCTTAAGTGGTAAAACCAAAAAAAAATGTCCCGTTATACAAGACAAAGGCACAAATGTCTTTACTTATGTGTGTATTATGATGCTATCTTGATGCGAAATATATGTTAGAATTACGAATTTGGTCACATACGTCGAATAACTCAGATAATAAATACATCAAATAGGGCCACTGGCTCCAATTAGGTTTGTTTTAGCCAATGGGAAGCAGATATAGAATTCCAATCAACAGCTGAAGATAAGATAACAGTATATGCTGCTAAAGCTAATTTTTATTGATCTACAAACAAGTAAAAGATATCAGAGACATCAAAAAAGTTCGAAAAATATTAATAAGCAAAAAACTAAGGAAATAACTGCATGCTGTACATCAATACTAACCGAGTGAACATCATCCAAGGAAGGATCAGGAACTAAAGAATACTGCGCTCGATTAGACCAGCTCCTTCTAGGGTCAGTCACCAAAGGCACAGTATGTTGTGAATCAACACCAGGTCTCATCCTAATACTCTGAGGATGGCGAAAAGATGTTGACAAATCATTAAAAGGACTCTGATCTGCTAGAGTTGGACTCATATCTTCCCAGTTGAACTCTTCCTCTTCGGTGTTTTGCCATGTCTTAACGGCTAACCTATTGCCTAAGCCATTAATGGTGGCATTCGTGATCTTTTGTGGCCTCAGATTGGCTACTTTCTCCCTTTCATCAATTCCATAAGCATCAATCAAAGCTCTAGGTCCTTGAAGATCAATTCCCTTGTTCATGCGATATTTAGAAGGAATGTCTGGTCGCTGATTGGCACCATCAGGCAAAATTCTCTGCCACTCACTCCTCTCATCATCTCGACCTCTTACTCTGCTAAGCCCATAGTCAAGTGCAGTATGAGATTGTGAGGCCCCTTCTCTGAGTCCTATGGCAGGATTACCCAAGGGAAACTCGTTGACGGTGGGTGACAATGACCTTGGAAGCCCCACGCTATAAGGAGAGGACGATGTTGCTTTCTTTGAAGCTGTAGTCAGAGCTTGCTTGGCTTCCAGATCTGAAGATATATGACCTGTAGAATTCTCAGCTCTTACCTGCAACAGTCAAACTTCAATCTATGAAATTCTACTCATCATCCCGTTTTGCAGTTTAAAACCCTCTCACGTGTTTGGCAGCAGAGTAGAAATCTATTAATAAGTACAATAAAGTAAGTTGGTCGGTGTAATTCAACAATGAAGCCTATCACATTTACCTAACTAGGAAGAATACAGTAGTTACAGGAGTCAGCGAATTTATTAAATGCTATTTCATTCTACTTCTTTCATCTAGAGTGCATGAAAGAAAACAAACGAACGAACAAACAAACATGTGGATTGATATCTAGACTACAAAATCTGTAGGGCGACTCCTTGAAAATATGCTAAGCCAAGTTGCGCAAAAAGTTCTAACTTCACAAATCAATGTCTAGTGATCATCTGTATCTACAATGAAAAAGATTAACCACATTTGACATCTAATGCCAAAAGGATATCCTCAATCAACTTTGTTCTACACCACCCTCTCCATCTCTCAATAGAATTACTTTAATTGCAGGCCCAGGTACTTCCAAAGGATCAAGTTCTCAAAACCTACATAAACGACCAGTAAAGCATGAAACATGAGATTAGAAGGAAAACTAGAATCAAGTGGTTCAATTATGTCTATCACAACTACCTATAAAATATTCAACCAGAAGACTCATCAATGTCAATGATGAGTGTCAATGATGCGTCTTACATGTACTACTAGTAAAGTTGTAGGCAAAATGCTTTAAACTTCTGTTATGCTGTGATTAGTGTCTTTTACCTACTTTTAAGCTTAGACTCCTTGAATGACAAGTCTGCCTCAACTTGATACTTCAAAAGTAGCATTTTAAACAATTATTCAGTTTTAAGCCCTAGAATTTGTTGGTGCTAAACATATTCTCCTCCCATTGGAGTAAGTCCAGTTGTGTTGCTATTGCCTGTTGCACTTACCCAAAGAAAGAAGCCAATTAAGTGTATTTTTTTCACCTCATTGGTATGTGAATAAGAGCCAAACGAGGCTTAAAAGGTATGAATTAATTGGAAAATTTCACATAACCAAAAACTTAATCCACAATTTTGTTTCATGCCTACACGAAATAGATTCTCAGTGTTAAAGAGCCCCTAATTTGTCTTGTTTTATACAGAAGGTTTCCAATTAAGTGTACCGTCTTAGCACTACCTTAGTGCTAAGTTCCTCTTCTGAATATAACATGCTTAAATATAATTCAATGATTTTGAATATTAGGTATGGATATGAGAATCAAGGGGGAAACAGATGATAAATTAAAACAAATACTTAATACAGCAGCAGAAAACATACATAGAGATAATTTAGAAATCAAAGAACTTGACAGGGGAATAGATGTCGGGGGGGAGGGAATTCACCAAAAGCTTACCGAATCAATAGTGGAGTGCCCAAGCTGACGCCGTGCTTCCAAATATTTTGGATTTACATGAATGCCATGAGCTGGTCTGGGTGACTCAGATGCTCTTGACGAAGTCAAGCCAGAAGATTGTTGTACCTCCGACTGTGAAAATTGGAGACGACTTTCAATTTTGTGGAGAACAGGTGCTGGGATCACAATTGACCATGTTCCAAAGAGATGGCGCATTGCAGCATGCATGCTAGGGTGCACTTGCCTATATGCCTCACAGAAAACCTTGGAAAAGAAAAACAGAATCACATAAAGTGGTATAACAAAATAAAAGTCGTGCAAATACCATATAAAATTACTCACATCAGGTAATTGGGCAGAGAAATGCTTGATGTAATCCTTGCCAATGTTTTTTACAATACTATCCAGAAGGTATAATGCGGGTAGTTTCTGCTCAACTGGGACCTAAAAAGAGAATAATGTGAGAATGCAGAAAAATATAGGCAATGAATACATCAAAATGGCATGCTAAGAACAAATAATACCAGTTCCCCCCACAAATAAAAAATAAGAAAGGCAGACACTCTACTAATAAACATAAAAATATGAGTATATACTTCTTCGCAAATTATCTGAATAAGTATTGGTCAGATTTAGCTTAAACCTAAACAGTTACCACAAGTGATCAATATTTTTACGATCGAGTGGTTTTTGCTATACTAGGTCAATGCATCATACAGCTCTCAGAAAGTAGTTAGTTCATATGTTCTGTCCTGATTATGTTGCAGGTGATGTGCACTCAAAAGAACTTGAACAGTAATCCTTAAAACTCAAGCCCTTGTGAACTAAATCCTTTTATCAAAAGAAATAAAGAGACAGTTATCTTTTCAGCCATAATCCTTATAAAACTCAAGCTGCAGTGAACTAGATAATTTTCAAACTAAGTAGGGGAATAGTTACATGCTGATTTTCTCTAAATCTCATGAAGTTTTGATTATTTCTTAGCTTCTTTCCAGTTATTCTAAGAGGAATGGAAACTCTGCGTGCAATCCCAGGAGTTCCTTTTTATTCATACAACTCACCAATTGAAAAGGCATAAACTGTAAACCAAACTACTCTATATTTTCTCTTAACCACTTCTACATAAGAATATGTCAAATCTATGCACTACAGACAAACAAAGGACAGACTTCCCCACCATCTATTGTACAAGTATTCTGTCCATTTATGCAAGGAAGGAATTGATCAAGCAAAAGGAGCACGAACTACAAATTTTTCTACATCTGCTGCCCAGACATAAGAATCAGTAAGCTTCAAAGACCAATTTGCGTTACGACAGTAAAAATCATTAAATATAAATATATCCCGTTCATATTGTAACATCAACAACATGACACTAGAACTATTGGATATCAGTAGCACCTTTCATCATTCTATTATTTTAGAAGTAGTATCCTTATCTTTAACTTCATCTAAAAGCACATATGGAGATGATGGATCCAATCCTAATACTCACCCACAAACTACCACACCATACTTAGCCACCAGCCCGCTACCAGCCCAAACAGTGAAAAATAAATAGATGGAACAATTTGAGGAGACCGGAGCAAGGGGACAGGACGATTAAGAATGTATTACTTTAACTCATTCATTTGAACTCATGCTTGTCTATGCCTGATATAATCTATAACTTTGGACGTCAGTTGCTCTCGGTATACTTCTAACTTTTAGAGTGCAAGAGTTTTCACAAGCTTCTTATAACGTAAAAATCTATGGACACAAATAAGATCCCAGACTTTTGAAATGCTTCATTCAGCTCTACACCTGTCAGTCATGAAGAGTAGATTAAAGCATCTAAGTTCATTTCAATTGCTTATCATCAAGCACTCCCAAAAAAGGCACATTTTGCATACCAGAATTCACAGAATACTTGACTTAAAATCTAACATTCAACTTTTGATACCTAGATGACAACAACGCAATGCAACAACAGACTAAAATACAGCACTCCACAGCAAGTTTAACAGTTACAAGGGTAGAATTCGATATAAATAAGGCAAAAGCATTACAAATTTTACATCAGAGCAAATGAAACCCCTTCAGTTAAGTAATCAGGACGAAAATGAGTATTGAAACAAGGAGCATTTAAAAACCCTAAAAGAAAAAACCGAGCACTGCAAAAAACTACCTCGAGAATCCGATTACAAATCGTATGAGCAATGCCTTCACCGTGCTCCTTTTGTTCGCCAGCAATGATGGTGAGGTCAGTAATGATAGGCTTAGAATTAAACGTCAGCTCGGACAACAACATTTCGTAGAGCCTAACAATCTCATCCGTAGACGGAGGCAACACGATAACATCATCATCGCCATGGGGAGTCCCCAGAAGAGAACTGATAAATTCATGTCCTAAAAAGCCAAATGCATTTTAATTTTTTTTAATTAAATTACTGTAATAAGGATTAAAAAAAAGAATATAAATAAATTGCTTTCCAAATTAGACAAAAAATAAATAGATTACTAGCCAAATATTTTTATGGAAAAAATTAATTAGATTGCTAGTAAATATTTTGTTAAAGATATTTATAATTATGTTTGACTAGATTCTTTTTATAAAAAAATTAAAACAAATAAGTTTGAATTTTAAAATTAAATCAAATTAACTAAATGAGTTTTTTATTTGTTTGATCTTTATCTGTTTTTATGATTATGTTTGACTAGATTCCTTTATAAAAAGATTAAGTTTGAATTTTAAAATTAAATCAAATTAACTAAATGGATTTTTCATTGGTTTGATTTTTATTTTTTTTATTTTTTTTATTTTTTCATTTCTTTTGATTATTCATTATTTTTCTTAGACGTAATATATAAAAGGTTTCTGTTGTCATCAATGTCTCTAACTTTAGGTGTGGACAAATAGATATTTAAATTTGTATAAAATTGAATAAATAGAGACATGTATGATTAATGATATATCCTACATAGCATAATACAAGTAAGATTGTAGGATACAAAATTACTACGTAGGATGCCATCCAGGATAATTGTCTATTTATTTGAGTTTTGAATAGTTAAAGTGTCTTGTCTATTTGTTTAGGTTTTGATTAGTTAGAGCGTTTATTTGTGCATTGGTAAAATTAAAAGTCATAATTGTCAGCTAATGTCAAGTTAAGGATTGTATTTATGTATTATGTCAACACTTATTCCAATTCTGATGTACCTGTTAGGAGTTGCGAGAGGCTAGTTTTTGGAGCTACACGGAGGGGTAGAGGTAGATCAAAGAAGTATTGGGGGGAGATGATAAGACATGATATGAAAAAACTTGATTTCACCGAGGACATGACCTTAGATAGAAAGGAGTGGAGGTCGCGAATTAGAGTAGCAGGCTAATTAGTTGGTAGGGTTAGGTGGATGTCTAGCATTGGGGATAGTAGGGTAGCAGAAACAGTCGTGCTTATATCATGTTTGTCACTATGTGTCGTATGTGTATTAATTTTACTGTATTTACATATTATTATATATTTTTAGATATTAGTCGCCCTTTCTATTCCCTTTATTTCCTTGTTGTCATATCTAGTTTATTTTGCTTATGAATTTTTGAGACAATGATTTCCAGGAAACAGTCTCTCTACTTCTATGAGGTAGTGGTAAGGTCTGCATACATTCCACCCTCCCCAGACTCCACTTGTGGAATTTCACCGGGTATGTTGTTGTTGTTGTTGTCAACATTTATTCCAATTATTATAATAACAACATATCCAGTGAAATCTCACAAGTGGGTATGGGAGAGAATGGAGTTTGCGTAAATCTTACCACCATAGAAAGGTTGTTTTGGGGAAACCCTCGGCTCAAATGTATTGGCCTTAAAAGAAGAGAGATAAGAGATACAAAATAGCGACTAAAATAAAAAGCAATGACAATTCTACTAATAAAACTAAAGAATAGTAAACTAACTATCGGGCAATAACAAAATAATATATAAAGATGCATCTAATTCTACTAACCTACTACATCACAAGGCAAGACAACATCTAACCCCTACTAGTCTATTAACCTTCTACCCTAATATGTGATCTTCGTTCCTTCCTATATAAGGTTATGTCCTCGGTGATATAAAGTTATGTCATATCCTATCTAATCACCTTTTTTCAATATCTTCAACCTACCTCTATCCCTCTGCGTAACTCTTAAATCCAACATCTCGTATTCCCTAACAGAAGTGTCGACATACCTCCTCTGTACATATCCAAACCATTTCAGTCTCGTTTTTCTCATCTTGTCTATCATAGAAGTCACCCCTACCTTCTCCCGAATAACTCATTTCTAGTTTTATCACACCTAGTATGTTCATACATCAATCTCAACATCCTCATCTTTGCAACCTAAATCTTTTAAATATGTGAGTTTTTGATTAGCCAACACTCTGCTCTATAGAGTAAAGACGATCTAACCACTATTCTGTAAAAACTTACCTTTAAGTTTTGTTGGTATCTTCTAATCACACAATGCTCCATAAGTAAGCCTCCATTTTGTTTATGCTGCCCTAATACGACATGTGACATCATCATCAATATCATCACTATTTTGATTGAGGGACCCAAGATATTTAAAACTTTCTTTCTTGGGAATAGGCTGAGCGGCAAACCTCATTTTTATGTTCGCTTCATCTTTCGCAACACCGAATTCACACTCAAGTATATTATTTTTGTCTTACTTAATTTGAACCTTTGAACTCCAAAGTATGTCTCCAAACTTCTAACATATTATTAACTTTACCCCGAATTTCATGATCAATATTATGTGATCCACAAAGAGCATACACCATCAAATTTTCTCCTAAATAAACCGTGTTAGCTCATGCATCACTGAACCAAAAAGAAAAGAGCTCAAAATAGATCCTTGATGAAGTTCCATCTCAATCGAAAAATACTTCGAGTTTACTCCCATCATTCTTACCCGTGTTTTAGCTCTATCATACATGTTCTCTATCACCCTAATATACAACATTGGAACAGATTTTGCCCCTAGACACCTCTAGAGGACATTCTCAAAACTTTGTCATAGGCATTCGTAAGATAAATAAATATCATATGAAGGTTCTTCTTTCTTTTTCTATATTTCTCTACCAGTTTTCAAACAAGATGAATTGCTTAGTATTAGATCGTTCCAGCATGAATCTAAATTAATTTTCGGAATAGACACTCCTCTCCTTACCTTTATCTCCATCACTCTCTGCCAATCCTTCATAGTATGGCTTAATGACTTATATTTATATTTTAATATAACAATATAAAGTAAAATATTTTCTAGACATAATAATAAATATAATTTTAACTTGATGTAATAGATATTTATGTTCCTAAACTTTTTAAGTACATAAATAAACATATAAACTTATATAAAATAAAACAAGTAGATACATACATATAACATAATGTTGAACGTAGAATACGAATTGAAACATAGACCGTGACATATAGCACACATTCTAATTTTTTTTTTCACTTTTTTTGCTTGTTATTTATATTTTCAATTCTTCTCTTGTAATTTTTTTAAAAGTGTATTTTTATTATTTTACAAAAAAAATAAAAATAAAAATAAAATTAAGATGCTAATTATATAAAAATAAATAAATTGGACTAGCTGCAAATTACAAAGAAGACCTAATTAGGATGCAAAATACAAGAGAATGCAAAAAGCTAACCGCTTCACACTACTGAAATTCCTAGGAGATCTCATTTGCCCGCCGGCGACTATTTTACCGGCGACATCATTCCCGGCATCTTAACGAACCCTAATGGCTTCCCCTATTCCACCACCAAGGTCGGTCGCTTCCGGCGGCTTCCAGAGCCCTAATAAGTCATTAGGCTTCTTTGCAAACGCGATGAAGAGAAAAGACAGTTTCATACAGTTCTTCGCCATGACAGGAATACTTCTATTGAGTATGAGATCACTTGGGCAAAAGTATCGCATCCATAATCTCATGGAGGATAATGCTGCCCTAGAAGAAGAACGAGAAGGACTTGTTCAGCGAATGAATCATATCAGGCAAAGCTTGCTTGCTGAAGCTGCTGCTGAGCCTACTGGTCGCTTTGCTTCCCGTCTTCGCCGTCTCTTCGGTGAAGAAAATTGAATAGTATGAGTTTATTCCCTGCATTTTCTGCTCAGTATTTGTGAATTTAGGTATTTTACAATTACAGTTTATTATAGACATGCTCTTTTGAAATGAAATAGGCTGAATGCTGTAGAAAGGAAAAAGAGGATTTTTTAATGCTTAATGTCATTGGATTACACCACTGCAGGCTACAATCTAGCTTTAACTACGCTTGCTTGAGCCTTTAACAACACTTGGACTTCCTTACCCAAAGAAAGTGAAGATCAAAGGAGTGGAAAATGTTGGGGTTTATGATATCTACAATGGAAACTAATTGGACACTTCCTTACCAAAAGAAAGTGAAGAAAAGAAATCAGTGTTTCTATACTGCATAGTAGTTTGATCTCTGACTTCCCGAGCGAAACATTAACAGTTAATTCCTTGGATGGTTATCCAAGATAAAGAAGATGCAGTAAAATCACTTTTGTTTGTTGAATACCAATAAAATCACTAGAACGTGACGTTAGTGGTACCTTAAGTTTGAGAATAGGTATAAAGTTGTCCTATAAACATACCTTCTAAACATTTATCAAAATGAAGCATTTTTGTCCCCTGTAAACACCGACAGTAAAAACTAATGGACGAACACCTGGTGAAAAACCTCGCAAGTCCAGAGGGCTGACTGAGCTGGGCTTAATAGTCTCCGGTTTAAAATGAGCTGAAAATTCTTATTCCAGTCTCACCCATCTGCGGGTTGGAATGGCCTCGTTGCACAAGTCCATTTTGACCGCTCTAGTGATCCCTTTCCACCGTTTCAGTTTGTGGTAGTAATGGAGCTCTTAATCTTGATGATCATAAAAGCTGAAAAATTGGGATCGATTAAAGTCTTTTGAGATTGAAGGGAAAGACAACGAGAAAGGTGGACATGTCCCACATATTGAAGGGAAAGACAACGAGCAAGCAAGGAACAAGTTTTATATCTTAAAAATATTCTGCTTGCTTTTGAGGCTGTTTTAGTGTTAGAGGTGAACTTGGTCAAAATAACTTGTATAGCTTAAATGCAGACAATTGTATTGTTGAACTGTCTGATATGAACTATCTCTCTTATTTTCTTCTTTTAGTAGGATGTATAAGAGTAGTACTAATAGGGGATTAGTTATGTGGAAATTATTTTTTTATCGACTGTTCAATTTGTTGTATTAAATGATGTGTTAAAATTGAAATAGTATTGAATAGGGTGTTTTAGAACAGGAATACTACCCCGTATTGTTAATACCATGGTTCACTCTACATATAAGAATAATACTGCATAGGGTGTATAACTAATAGGTTGAAAACACTACCAAGCAAGGGATTAAATAATACCAAAGCTAATACATGTATTATTTTCTCTAACATCTTCTACCAGATGTCCCCTCTAGGGTCTATCCTTAATAGAGAGGATGCAGATGATACTTCACTTCAAGTTTGTCTTACAATTCTACCTTGAATCTCTTTCATTTTACAAGTTAGTCTTACTTCGTAGAGGCTGAATGAAGTTGATAAATAACTGCAAGTTCTGGCTACATAATTACGCTTCTATCACTTCGGTATTAAAAGATGAAATGTCCTTGTACATGTTTTTAAAGGGAGTGCGGGGGGTCCGAAAACAGTCTCTCTATCTCTATGAGGTAGTGGTAAGGTGTGCGTACATTGTACCCTCTCCAGACCCCACTTGTGGGATTCTGCCACTGGGTATGTTGTTGTTGTTAAGGGGAGTGCGGGAGGACAAACAAAATGGAAATTCGAACTTCCACCTGTATGTGTAAGGTGGGTGAGCTCATTTCACCAAGTGAGACATACCTCTAATCCGTTTAAGTTGCTTTTACTTCTTGCTTCTTTACAGATTTCATTTCTTGTATCTATTTTCCTTTGTCTTGAAGTTGCTTTCTACTGTGAATTATGGCAGATTTTAATAACAATTAGCATGACACCAAACTTGGTTTTGCCTGCTTTCAGGCATCATGGATTCAAACCATATGAGGAATGTATTTCAATCTTGTCAAACCGAAGAAGAATTGGCCTTCGATTCCCTAATCTCGAGGTCCTGATATGCAGTTCAATTACTTGACAATAACCTGCCACTCTGCTGCTTCAAAGAATGGCGATTTACTTGTCAGTTTTCATCGTCCAATCATTATAAGCTCTTTTATGCCAGATTTGCCTTTGGTGTTTGGATCTTGTAATTTTGTGAACCTTGTCAACCGTCGTGCTGCTTTCACATTATCTTGAATTATAACAAATGAATTCTAGTTCTCTATACCGCTTATTGTGATGGTACATTGGGCTTAAATGGGGGATCATAGCAGTTGAAAGGACTTCCTGTATTTCCTTTCTTTCTTTTATGTATAGGGATGGCAAAGGGGCGGAGTGGATTTAGAGCTATGTGGGTGCTGGGCTGGTTGAAGTAGCTATTTTTAAAACTAATGTGGGGCGGGTTGCGGTTTAAAAAAACTAAATAGGAATTTGAAGAAATTAAATTTTTGTAATTAGTAAAAATCAAAGATATAAACTTTTTATATTAAATATTAATTTTAATTTAATTATTTTTTCTAAAATTTAAACTAGACATGTCTGATAAATTGTTAAAATGTTAATTAGAAACTTTTAAGTAATGGTTAAGAAATAATTGTTAAAATGTCAACTAAAAATAGTTAATTACGAAAAAAACTTAATTCAATTAAAAATAAAAGAATTTTAAAATTTAAGCGGGGGCGGGGGGATGAAAAAAGTTATCATGCGGGGTGGGATGGGACAGTTTAAAAAATTTGTAATCGGCCAGGGGTCGAAAATGAAAAAAGTTATCATGTGGGGCAAGATGGGGTGGTTTAAAAAAATTGTGGGTTGAGCTCAATCTGCTCCGTACCCGCTCCATTTGCGATCCCTACTTATGTGTAACCTATCTCAAAATTATAGGAAGTAAATAGGTGGTTTTAATCCAATAGAAGTAAACATAACTAAAGGTGAATTTCTAATCATAGATCACAAAACAACAATTCTTAAATTATAACCAAATGCAATTTTTTTATGTAATTTGAACCTTATTTAATATACGCAGATTTCACCGTTGTCAAAAAATTTAAATAAGACATATGAAAATTGATTTAGGGATGCCATGGTTGGGTGTATAACTAATACATAGGTTGATTAAATAAAATAATATTTTGTCCAACACCTCCTTCCAAATGGCATGAAACTTGAAGCATGAAGTTGAACTTCGATTCCCATGATTACTTTGTTGCTGATTTACTTATAATTTTGTTAATTCGTAATGCTAGGATTAAGCAATAGTTTACACAACTTGCCTGCGGAAATAAGAAACTAGGAGAACAACACTAATACTACTAATATGAAAGAAGAAACAAGATGACAACTCAACAACCTACTGATACTTTTGTCTAAAATAGAAACTCAGCTTAAAACGCCACCTTGCCACATAAAAGAGCATTCGTTGGAATCAAATATTCATCTTGTAATGAGGTTGATGTCGTGTATACCCTCATGTATAGCTGCTGTCCTAGATAACGTCGCGCCCAAAACTCTGATCTTATGTTCCACATTCCCACATTATCTAATGCAATGTATATTGCTGTCCATGACCTCGGATAAACCTGCGTTTTCATTATAGATTCTTATGTAAGTTTTCTCTCCAACGGACAAAATCGTTGAATTAATCCCATCACCTGAGTTGTGCAACGTGAAACTGCATCATGAAGATTGTATTTGTTCCTACTTGCAGGTGTCCATCGTCCTCCGTCCATGCTGGCATTTAACATCAGGAATGATTTTAGTCCAGTCTGATAGCTAGAAATTGGAATAAATGACTAGTGCTTGTTTACCCTATCACTTCGGTATTAAAAGATGAAATGTCCTTGTACATGTTTTTAAAGGGAGTGCGGGGGGTCCGAAAACAGTCTCTCTATCTCTATGAGGTAGTGGTAAAAGGCGTAGCCAGCAATATGCCAACTCTGGACAATCCTCTCTTTGTTCTCGAACACAATCTCAATGAATGTCCTGTAGTCAGTTTGCAAAACAGACGTGTTGAGGTGAATTCCTCCACCGATGGGGACATCATGTATGTTTCCGGGGTAGAACCCTCCTATCTTGAAGTAGTCAGCAAGCTTCAACGGGGTGTCATCCGTAGGCACAAATGACACACTGTTGACAGCATATCTTTGTTCTCCGTTCACCTGACCAGCAGACGTTGCAAGTCTGATAGTTCTAGTTGTATTGATCATACCATAACGGTACGAGCCTTGTGGGTTAGGCCTTGGTCCATTAGCCGTCAAGTTAGTCCTAATTATAACACCAGAAAAATGAGCACCAAGATAGACTAGAAGAGCGAGATATGACAAGTAAAGAGGTGAAACCTGATAGAACGCGCCTGGTAAAGGGACCAACCAACTTCGATGGTTGGTCCACTAGGGATTGGACCAGACACTGGGCTGTTAGAGTTGCTATAGTGAAGTACACCGGTGGTAGTAAGAACCTTATTAGACGTGAAACGAGATGAAACAACAACGTAGTAGTCCTTTGGAGCTTGGTCAGCTGTGATGAGGACAGAGTAGGATTGTCCAACATGAACGTCAAGTGAAGTGTACGTCTCTTGCACTGTGTGTGTACCTTCTACTTCCACCAACGTCAAGTTATGTCCTTCAATCCGAAAGTTGAGTGAATTTTCCAATCCAACATTAGACATCCTCAGTCTATACGTTTTTCCTGTACTCATACATAGAGATACTCATTGTTAGCTCTGTTATACAAGAAGAAATACGACTTCTGGATCTTCTTTACCTTGATCAACTGTGAAAGAAGCGTCATTAGATCCACGACCATTGATAAGAATACCATCAGGAAAAGGCAACTTGTGGCCTCTATCAAGAATTGCTCTAAGGTTCTATGTAAACATCAAAACAAACTGTCAACG
Source organism: Solanum virginianum (assembly GCA_000787875.1). NCBI lineage: Eukaryota > Viridiplantae > Streptophyta > Magnoliopsida > Solanales > Solanaceae > Solanum > Solanum virginianum. The sequence goes on from DF359106.1 coordinate 20,770, forward strand.
TGTGTAAAATTCATTTATACTATTTGCAGATAAAACTCAATTCAAATATACCGTGTGATTTCTTTTGTACCAATCTCCAACAAGGACGATGAAATCGCCAGAATAAGCAGGGAGGGGAACAGGTATATAAGGTCCGCTAAAGATCCTGATGCCACCAAAACCACCTGCAGCTTTGTGGAATGCAGTTGAAGGGAAATAGTAAAAGCTTCCGATTTGATCCTTCATTTGCAAAGTGTATGTGAAATTCTTCCCAGGTGGTATGGGGCACGTTGTGCCCCATACTCCGTCTTGGAACGAGTTTCTCCTGTTTTGCACTCCGTTCCTATATATATTTACACAACATTTCCGAAAAACTAAGAAAATGAAACACAAAAAGAGTAGATGCAACGAGGGATAAAAAACCGATTAACAGACAACAATACTCAAGGCGATTGACAACAACAACATACCCAGTGGAATTCCACAAGTGGGGTTTGGGGAGGGTCAAATGTACGCAGACCTTACCACTACCTCACAGATGTAGAGATGTTGTCTTCTGGAATCTCTCGTTTCAAAACTCATAAGCAGAATAAACTAGATATGAAGAAAAAGGGAAAAGAAAAAAAAGGAAGAACGACTAATAACAAAAAGCACATAATAGTATGTAAATATGATAAAATTAACATATATCTAAGACGGATAATGACAACATAGAATATAAAGAGACGACTAATCCTACTACCCTACTATACTCCAATGCCAGACATCAACCTAACCCTACTAAACTATTAGTCTGCTACGCTAATTCTCGATCTCCACTCCTTTCTATCTAAGGTCATGTCCTCGGTGAGATCAAGGTTGCTAGTTTACTCAAGACCCATTCATTATTTTCGTTTTTGTTTATATTTTGATTGCAGGAATAGCATCTTTAACATTACACAATGTAGTTGAGATTAAGCGTTCTTGATAAATAAATTGACATGTTGTCTCACAAGCCATGTCAGACTCGACAAAATGTGTGATCATCTCATCTAAAACACAACGACAATGAATTGTTGAAAATAAGTGAGGCAAATTACCATGAAATAAGAAAATCGTCATCCAAATTGTTGAAGACGTTGATAATAACATTGTCATTGGTGACGGATATAATATCAGGACCAGGAAATTGCCCATTGATCAGAATTCCCTAAACACACAAAAACAAGAAAATATTACTAGACGTAGAGTAAGCTGTCTATATCACACCTCTTTCCGAACACGAAAATTAATCAAACAAACAAACAAACCTGTTGTGGAACACCAAGAGGATAAATGATTCCATAAGTAACATTCCATTCATAAAATCTATAAGGATTCTCAGCCACAGTATTATTCACAACTACAAGTGACACCAAAAAAATTACTATAAATTTTTTCACCACCATTTCCTTTTCTTCTTCTTTGACCTTTTTGGTTGTTTAATTAATATAGATATTTAAACTAAAATTTATTTAACAGAGTCCTATTTAAACTAAAATTTATTTAACAGAGTCCTAAAAACTGTGGACTCAGAAGCTATATAGAGAAAATTACTCCCTATTATTTTACCTACCTTTGTAAGGGTAGCTTTAATTTAATTTTACTTATGTTTAGTTACACGTAGCAAGTATATGATGAAACGATCAATACACGTGTACATAAAACATGTCTTGGATTAGTTGATTTGATTTAAACACATAGAGGTGACAAATGAATGAGTTAAGTGGAATATGAAGGGGTAAAAATTGATCGAATTAATAAATGAGCGAGTTATTGATTTGTTCAAAACTTACGTGGACTAAAATACTCATCAAAACTCAACTTGCTCAATTTTCATAAACAAAATACTAATGCAATTCAAAAACATAAATGAAATCTATGTGTCAATAATAAAGCAATAATGTATTGAATTTGTGGGAATGTTGGAATAGTTCATGAAGCAGCTATTTTTAACGGGGCAAACAACACAAATTTCACCAGTATAGAGCCTAATTACATGCCCTTATTTTAGTTTTCAGAATTACCTTTTGTACCATATTTACTTCATCAAATACATGTAACTTGAATATATATGGATCAAATTAGACGTAATTTGTTATGGATACACTATATATATATATATTCAATCGTGATTCACTGTAGCGATCCAACCCGCTAGTGATATTGTCCGCTTTGGGCCTATACTTGGACGACTTTAAAATACGTTACTAGTAGATAAGGGATGTTTACTTATATACCTAGCATCTCTACTGTGTTTTGCCAATGTGAGACTTCACATCTTAAGATGAGCTATTACAAACATCTTCTTTGTGGACTCAACGTCCTCGTTAAGGTTTGCCCCATCGTATGAGATTCGCCTAGATTTAGCACTGAGGTTTTCCCCGCCTCACCGAGATTTGCCTAAACTTAGTGAACTCTAGTCTACATCGACAAGACTGACACAGGAGTGACTTTGATACCATCTCTAACGACTCAGCCCGCTAGTGATATTGTCCACTTTAGGCCTAGGCCAAACAAATTTTGTGTCCATGCTTCATCATGTTATCTCTATTCTTCTGAAATCTTGACATCGTGTACAACCTAATTAGCTCGAGCATTGTCAAAATGTACTTGTCTCTAGCAACTAATAGTACACTATTGAACGACTCACATAAGTTGTTCAATAACATATCACACTTCATGAAAGAAGAGAAAAAAGCTCTAGACATGTGAATGGGAGGCTTATTAATAAACCATTGAGAAGCTTCTGGGTTTAATTTTTTTCATTTCTTCTATATACTTGTAGAATGCACTGACTATCTCTTTGGTACATGCATCTGATACCAAATATCTGACTTAAAATTTGATACATGTATCTTTGATACCAATTAACATCTAACTTGAAATTTGAAGAAGTGGTATATCTAACTTGAAATCTGTCATGAAATTATTTCAAACTATAGAATGGATTAGTATTTATGATAAAAACCATTTACGTAATTAAGTAGTTTTTTTCTTTTTAATGCCCAACACTATCTATTTTGAGAGAAGAGAGAAAGGCCCAACACCATCTTTGTGCTTGTTTTGGTAATGATAATGAAATATTTGGATTTGACTTGAGTTGCAATGGTTAGTTCAGTACTGTCTTCTTAATTACTTAGAGCCCATGATGTCCATATCATAATTGGTTTGCCCTATAGATGGGCCTAGGTTTGTTTTGAAAAGCTCTGTGGCTGGACAATCAAACATTAGTTAGGAGGCATTTCTCTCTTTTTTTAACTAAGTTCACCATGCAAGCGTTATGTTCGATCATTACTCCAATCTGGACCACCCTAGCCTCCTCATGGGCCTTGCCACAGACAGAATGTAAACATTATTCAACAATAGTACTAAATGGGGGTCTATTAGTACCGAAAATGTATATTTCTCTCTTCCTCATTATGGTTGTGATTACCCAACTTAATGTACCTCAATTATTTCATCGAGTACTTACTACCCTTACCAACACAAGTACTAGATAATTCTGCATGCTATAACTTAGACAGTTGGAAGAATTCACTTTGTGCTTAGTCTTTTTTATTTAAAAAAAAAACACTATATGAAGTTATTACAGCTGTACTAATTATAACTAATTTGAACTCAAAGTTGGTTTGACTTCCTGTCTGGATGCATGTTCTATATATCTTATCAATTCTCAATCACATGATTTTGACATTGTAGCACTTCATTTACCTTATTCTATGCAGGAACTACATAACAGTGCTCATTTACTTCCTTAGGAGTAGTTTAATTATTGGTTACGAAGCAAAGTGATAAAGTCTGCGTACATTTCACCTTCTGCAAACCTCAGTTGTAGGATTACACTGATTATGTTGTTGTTGTAATAGTTTTCGTTAATTTTGTTTGTTTAGTATCGATTTAACAATTTTTTTAAAGAGTAATCAATGGGATAGCGATTTTACTATATTACTCTTTGATATAATAAATTTAAATGTCTTGAAAAATGACTATAAATGAAAGACGGTAAAATTATATAGGAACTAAATGGTAAATTATTTTTTGATTTTCTAAACTAAACAAATAAAAACGGATATCTACTTTCAGTATAGTGGACAAGTATAGGTAAATGGAAGGATCAGAGTACTATGTTTGGTATTTTTTTCTGTTCCTTTTTAGCTGTTATAGTTTCTGAGTTTTATTTTCGAGAGTCAAATGATATGAATTTTGACTAATATTTTAAAACGTATTTTTAGATATGTTAAGTTTGACTAATAAGTATTTAAATTAGAAATTTGTCTAATTATTTTTGTTAATAAAAGTCCGATATTTAAGTGGAAAAAAAAAAGAAAAAAAAAGTAAGCAAACTCATTATCGATCAAGTTTCGAACTTTGTGTCACTTGTACATTTCTCTTTTTTTTTTTGTTTGTTTTTTTTAATTGTCAGACAGTTTAGATCTTGGCTTAGGAGTAGTTAATGAGGAAAAAAAAAGTCAATTTCAAGAATGTAAAATTTAATATTTGAATTTCATACTGAAAATCAGGTGCTGCATTAAACCTTGTAAGTTGAAACTATATAGTATATATATTTTTTTTTTTAAAATAATAAATAAAGTGGTTGTTATTATGGTGTAAGTACAAAAATAATCATTTGCAGATAAGAGAAGCATAATAATATATATATTATAACTTTCCAGTTCATTTTCATACGTGTGATGACATTAAATTGCCACCAATTGCGCCATGTTTGTGTTGTTCTATTTTCAACATTTTCAATCAATGAAAGACTTTGATAGATGTGGCTTTAATGTGAATTACAATTTCTATATGTCCAACGAAGCCAAGTGCGTGCAAGGGGTTCATTTAAATTTTTTTTACTGAAACTAGTGTTGTATTTATGACGTTAGAGTCAGTTTTTATATATGTATATATATTGGATATTAAATTTCTTTGAGTTATTTTGCGTATTTATATATATGCATATATATATTTTAAATCTTCTTAATTAGAAAAAACTTTGGTTGCGACACAATAATGTCTATCCAAAAGCGAATTGAGAATTCAAAGACAAAAGATTTACTATTAAAGGCAGATGGATATATTAGTGGAAGTGATATCAAGTACCAGTATTGTTTTTTGCTTATGTATGAATTGTAGATGTTGAATATCTTTAATTGTCTTTTATCATATTTTACACATATTTAAAATTTTGATTAATGAAAATCTTGACTGTGACACTGCGAAAAGCAAATCAGAATTCAAAGACAATAGGTGCACTACAAAAGGCAGATGCATGTTAATGGAAGTAATGTCAAGCAACTATATTGTCCCATCCCATATGATGATGTCCTAATGTATAAAATAAATTTAATGACATAATTGAATGAAGTTTGTTTCCTAAACGAGTGATTTGGGCACCACTTGCATACTTTAGGTTGTCTGTTTGAAATTTGTCACCTACAGGTCAAGTCGTGTGTCAATTCTCAAGGGCCTAAGGGGCAACTTTATCAAATGACCTAATCCAACGTATCAATATGTTTGAAGAGTCTCTTTAATATATATTTTAGTTTTTCAACGTATACACACACACATATAGATCAAGTCATATGTCAATATTCAAGGGCCTAGAGGTCACCCTTATCAAATAACCTAATTCAGCATATCGATATATTTTTCTTTTAATATGTACCTCAGTTCTTCAATGTATACATACACATATAATTTTTTCTTTCGAAATTAAATAGTGCACATGTATCTCAACCCACCACGCAACCTTGCCTCTCTGCCTATATACCCTACATGTTGGCCTAGTTGCAAATGTTCAATATTTGAAGCGCGTAAACACAATAATATTATTTTCAAACTCATTTTTTTGGGAATTATTTTGCAGTGTTTTTGAAGTTATTTTCTGTATCATCGTTGTAATTGCAACAAAGTCTACGTCCCAGATGTCACAACAATTTAATTTAATAATTTATAAAATATCATATGATAGTGTCTACTATTTATGGCACATGTAAGTTGCAATTTGGGGACAATGCACTACGTAGGCTTGAGATCCATGTTATATGCTTCCTTACCTCGGACGTTATCACAAAATCGAAACAGTCGAGGAAATGATCTTCTATGATCAATTATAATTATCGTTAAATAGATAAAAATAATTTTATAAATATATTTATAAATTCTATTTTTTTTACTAGTATCTAAAATCTTATGGAAAAGTAAAGAAGAAAAGGCATGATGATTGATGAGTATTCTTTCCAACCACTAAAAGGAAAATAATTATTAAATAAAGAACAAAAAAAAGTGCAGCCTTTAATTTAAATTCAAAATTATAAACTAATTTCCCACTAAATATGCTAAAATTAGTGTCTATCACATCTCTTAATTAGGTGATTTTGTTGGTTAGTGTCTATCTTAAAGCAAATGTTTTTATTTATTTTACTTATTATGTGAAAACCCCCCACCCCACCACCCTAATATTTTAATTCTCTTTCCATTAGTAAGACTTTGAACTAAGTGGGGAAAGCTTAAATATAAATTCGATTGAATTTAATAATTTTTATTTAAATTATTAAATATATATACACATATTAAATATTGAACCTAAGTACACTATAATTCATTGTATTAAAAATAACAATAACATACTCAGTGAAATCCCACAAGCGAGATTTGCGAAGGATAAAATGTACGCAGACCTTACCATTACCTCGTAGAAGTAGAAAGACTGTTTTCTAGGAACCTTCATCTCAAAAATTCATAAGATACAAAATTCATAAAATTAAGCAAAATATTTGTGTAGTAAGATTTTAAATTCCAAGTTCAAAGTTTATATTATGAATTTATTTTTAATATATTTATTTAGGGTTTTTTCAGTGGGAGGTGTACGTAACTTTGTGTGCATGTCATGTGCATAGAGATCTACATTTTGGATGAATAAATACAGAAAGATAAATCCATTTTCATGTGATCTTTTCATACATCAAGCACGTGAATGGAATTACTATCAAATTCCTCACACTCTAGAGAAAATATTATTTTTTTGGTTTCAATTTATTTGTCATTCGAAATATAAAAACAAATTAATTAATATTTTAATTGAATTTATTTTTAAAATATAGTCAAATAAATTATCATCAATAGCTAATTACGCAGATAAACAAACATATACTAGTTAATAATATAGATATAGTTTGAATTAATTATAGCTCATGGCAAATATCTAGCTGCAGTTACAGTTTGAATTTTGTATAATTCTCGCGATTACACAAACGATGTGCGTGAATCAAATTGTATATA